>VJMY01000566.1:0-27757 GCA_009869795.1 Neelides sp. FZ-2019 | reverse complement strand
CCCGACCACTCTGTAGATTTCTTTTGTCATTGTATTTTCAATGTGGTGAAGTGTTCCAACGCCATAATAGCTCATTGCCCCACACCTACACTGATCCTAAAATTAAACATAGAATTACTTTCATGTCAAAAACTATTTTAAATTAGTCTCAATAAAAATTTTCTCACTTCCTCGATACTTAACGGTTGGTCTGATATTTTTCGGATCCAGAGCTTTTCCAACTTCTCTCCTTACACGATATCCCTTTCCATGTCCAAATAAACAAAATTTGGACTCATCTGGCCATAGGACTTCTCTCCATTGTTCCTTTGTCCAATTCTGGTGCTTCTTTGCCCATTCCGGACGAGCTTTTTTTTGCTCGATATTTCGTCTGGCAATTCTTGAATGTAAATTTGTTTCTATCAATCTTCTTCTGATCGTTTCATCCGAAATTTCAATTTTGAATTCACTCTGTATTTGAGATGCAATTTGAGACGATGCTAGAAAGGGATTAATGAATTTTTTTTTCTTATTGCTCTATCAATTCTCTTTGTTGTGATCTTACTCTTACCGCGTCCACTTTTATTTACAGTTAATCCTGCCTTTTTGAACTTGTGAATAATTGAGACAACTGTTGATTTTGGTAAAATAAGTCTGACTAATTTTAGAATAACCTAAACCTTTTTCGTTTAATTTAATGATCAATTTTCGAATATCAATTGGAACTTCCTTTGTCTTTGCCATATTATATTTTTATTTAAATAAGGGTCTCTTGTACAAAGCATGAATACTATTTTGCATGTTACAATATCTTAAGCTTTTAGTTATAGATTAGTTTATAAGGGGTACGAATAATAAGGAGGAGTAAATTTGTTTAATATATTCCGAAAACCCCAATTAACTTTTAAACTATTTATTTAAATTAAACAATAACCTTTGATTATGATAGTCATTTATAATTGGCAATTAATATGTAATAACCAAGTTTACTGAAATTTAGCTTTCCTAGATATTTGAAGTTAAATTTTTAGCAAATAGGGGTACGAATATCATTGTGGATGATTATAGGTGTCCCGCTTTTGGATGGCGGAACTGTGCGACTCCCACATCTTATCGGTTTAAGCCGAGCTATGGATTTGATTCTAACCGGACGCGGGATCGGAGCGAAGGAAGCATTATCTTTTGGATGGGCAAATAGAGTTGTGAAGAAAGGCGAGGCTTTCACCAAAGCTATTGAATTGGCCAAAGAAATTTCCAAGTTTCCACAAGAGTGTTTGAGAAGAGATAGGGAATCAGCATATTATGCCATGTATGACGCCAAATCATTTCAAGATTCCATCGAGTTTGAGCTAAGGAATGGAATTAACGTCGTTCAAAATGTGAGAATCTCCCGTTTAACTCAATTTCCACTTTTTATTACATCTTTGTTATTTATTTTATCATTGGTAATAATGCTTTCCAGTTTGTACTATTGATATAAATAGGCAATTTAAACATTTACTTGGTATACCATAAGACAGATAAATAAATATGATATTTCATAAAAGTTAACCTATTGATCAATTATCCTATTGAAGCTTAATTTTGACTTTCTAGGAGTCTGTTAAAGGAGCTCAAAATTTTGTTAGCGGTTCAGGAAGGCACGGCTCTTTCAATCTTCAAACAAAATCCAAACTTTAATTCATATAAAGAACTTAAGAAAGGATATGAATTGTATGTTTAATTGAATTCTAAACAAATAGTATATTATTTTTCACAATCCTCTAACTGCCTAAAATGTAACAAAACTTTGAATTTTTAGATTAATTAAGTTTTAAAAGCAATGAAATTTTTAAAAAATTAGAATATTTTTCATTCTTATTGTGAAAATAAATAAATGAATTATCGGATCGTATTTATTCATCTATGCATATATCATCCATTTGAAAATATAGTATGTAAATTTATGGAGTAAAGGAGTAATAGATAAAATACCAAATTAATGTATGTATATAGTTTATGCATTTTTTAGAAAGAAAATTGAAAACAGGAAATTGGCATCCTTTCTTTTGTTTCATTAAGTCATGATCTGTAATAGGATGAATTATTAATAAATATGCCTTTATGTCTCATATTTTCCTATATCTCATCTAACATCAGTATTGAATGTATGTAATAAATTAAAGTGCCAATAACCTTTTACTTACAATTGAAACAATTGTAAATACTTTTAGATATATCCTTTCTATCGTGTAAATTAGTAAAATCACGCTATTGATGTCAGTTGAATATTCTGCATAAATCAATACATACTACTATGAATGAATTTTGTAAAAAAAATTAATATTTATGTAGAATTTTTCGATGAAATCAATTGCATAGGATATGGAAAAGAATAAGCATTTCCTTTTTTTCACAATTATTCTATATTGCATACTTCATGCATTGAAGGGAGGAAGAAGTGAGACGGGACGAGTTTCTCTGCATCTTTATTATTTTTTAAACATTTTTTTTAAATCTCTAAATAATAAAATTAAACCTTCTGACTTTAAATATAATATTTATTCTCAATTAAAATATATATCTTTATATAAAAAGGTTTGTGACGTTTTTATTTAGAAAATGAGTTCAATTGAGCATATCCAAGCGTTCAGAATCCCGAGACCAAAATTGCGAACGATGGAAAAAGAGAAAGGGAAGTTTTGGATTTACTGTAAGTTAAGAATATTGCAAGATTTTTCTCTAGATACTCTTTCACATCTAATATTAAGCCTTTTCCAGTTGCCATCATCTTCCTCTACTTGACTCTCATTGGAATTGTCGTATTGGTTCTTCTCCTCGCACCCAAATACCCAGACCTTAGTGACGAAACAGAGAAAAATAAAACCGGTGGACAGTCAAAGCAACAACCTCCTGTCGACTTTTCGCCCCAACAAAGTAATTCAACATAACCAGGGTATATTGGCTTAACTTCCTCTAATTACATACAGAGCCCATTGAGCCTTCACCTACGGATCCTTTTTGGGATTTGGATCCACGCAGATCTTTTGTGAAAGAGAAGCCGCCTGCACAAGAAATTCAAGATCGGTCATTTTACAATTCTAAGATTTTAAGATTCTGATAAACTAATTGTAAAAGAGTTTTGCAAAACACTCTTTAAAAATGATTTTTATTCACTTTTATTCACTTAAGATTTTATTTACCTATACTTTTAACAATAAGTGAATGTAGCTATAATAAGCATGTCTAAATCAGTCCAACGTTTAAAAATTTTAGGTTACAATTTAAGAGCACTGAAGATAATAGACGGCACTTTATATATTTTATATCATTTCTCGACCTTTCCTCCATTTCCAACCCAATCCAAGATACCCGAATATACTCTACAAGAAAGAAAGTGATTAGTTGTTATTAAAACAATAGTGTTATGTGTTATTAAATCTATAGAGTTGTCTAGATGAAAAGTAATTTGTGATATTTTACCTCACACAGGTGTAACCTTTTTTGCCCATTGTTTCAGCAGCTGACTGTGCCCTTTTTCCCATTTTACAATGAATAATGACATTTTGATCTGCTTTTGGTTTTTCAAATCCGTATTTCTCCTTGAATGACTCCTCGTTGAGAGCAAACGCTCTTGGAACTTCTCCAACTTAAATTCAAAAAATACTTATATGGTTAGATTAATAAATAATATATAAATATATAACCAGCGGCCACAAACAACTTATTATTTATAATATTTTCTAATAATTTGTTTCAAAATGTAAACATGTTATTACAACGGATATATTTTAGATAATAAAGTGTGTATTCACTTACGCGGAATGTTTTTCGATTGAGGAATTTTTCCGTCATTCTTCAGTTCATCCTTTTCTCTCACGTCAAGTAAAAATGTTTTTGAATTCTTTAACTCGTTATTAAGTTCGTTGAAATTGAGGATATTACTGTTGGTGTATTAAAAATAATTATTTTTTATTGTAAACAATTTTACATTGCAAAATCAGTTTTATAAGCTATGCCGGCTTACTTCATAGCTGGAGGAAATGAAGAATTTAAACGGACGAGTTTGGTAAGATTTGTGATTAGATTTTTGACTTTACTCATGTTGATTTTTATTCAAATAAACTTTGATTGTTTCTCTATTCAGCGTTAAATTACTTATGATACGAAAATTGTAAATTCGAGCCACTGAGACACGCTTTTATTGAAGCGTCTCAAAAATAGACCCAATCTTAAGGAAGAGCAATCTCACACAGATGCTGATGCAGATGCACACCAAAAAACCAGACTTTTACATTCGCGCTCCCCATTATTATGAGATGATGAGAATATGAGAACGTGAAGAACGGAACATTGCGGCTGTTGCATTACTCCTAGATCTCTTTCACAATTTGATTCATCAATTGGATCATCTCCCAATGTATAATTGTAATTCAGTGTATTGCTTTTAGAATATCTGACAGCTTTAGTATTAGATCTATTTATTCTTAGTAATTTGGCGAATTATTTGAGCCCAGAGTGCTTAATCACTTGATGAACTGAGTCGACAAAAACATTAAATAAAAATGGGCCAATTCTTGATCCTTATTTCCACAAGATGGGAAGATGTGACATCTTTATTATTGGAATATTCATCACCTACTTTGACACTAACTGTTCTTTGTGACAAAAAGCTTTCAATCCATTTGATTGCCACTGTATTTGTTCCTCTTTCAATTAACAAATTAATTAGGATTTTGTGAGAAACCATGTCAAAAACCTTTGCTAAATAAAATATATACTATCAACTTGTGTATTAACATCCATTGCACCCATCAAGTAGGATTTAAACAGTAACAAGCTAGTGAAACAATACCTTTTTTCTATAAAACCATGTTGATCCTTAAGTGGACCTGTAGACACTTGTGTTGGAGTTCTGATCAATTTTTCCATCATTTTACCACGAATATACTAGTAAGACTGATTGGTCTATAGTTCTCCTTCATTATTTTTTCCTTTTTTAAATAATGGTTAAATAACTTGGTGCTTAAAGTCACGAGGAAGTTTACCCTCATCTACTAAGGGATTTATTTCTGACCTAGTGAGTTTTAACAATCTTGCAGAAATGTTATCTGGTCACAAGGATTTACATGCGTCAAGTTCTTTAAGTAACTTATCGATGACCTCTTCATCGATTTCAATTCTATCTGTATCAAGCACAGTAAAATTGTCCTTAGTAATCCCATCGTCACTCGAGAAGACTGATTGGAAATATTCACAGAATATGCTACTAATCACCTTTTTATCATAACAAATTTATTTTGGCATTCAATTAATGTTGAAAAACATTTGCACATATCCTTCCATTGCTTTTCCTTCAAAAACTGAATCCCAGTTAATTTCTTTCAAGTAATTGTTTATATCAATTCCCAAAAGTAAATTGCCCGCTTATTTCGCAGTTTTCTTATCATGAAATATACTCAAGTATTTATTCAAATTCTCTTAATAACAATATCTAGGGTATTTTTTAGTATTTGATTATTTACACGATAATATATGATAAGAAAACGGCGAAATACGCGGCCAATTGGCTTTTGGGATTAAGCAATTTGCTTTTTTGTAATTGTAGTATTTGACTGATAATTTAGACATATTTATTCCTTTTATATCAAATAAACATTTAATCACAATAAATCAGTTTCCTATTGGTCCTTCAATTAAAATCTCTTTTATTAACGAGTCATGACTGATTAATTCTAGGTCTAATGTACTATTACTACTGCTAGTAAAACAGGTGGGCTCATTTACCAAATGTTGGACAAAGTTATCCGTACAGTAGTCACAAAAACCTTTTTTTATAGTCAAAACTATTTGTATTTGTTTCATTACATTTATTATTTCACTTAATTCTAGGAAAGTTA
Source organism: Neelides sp. FZ-2019 (assembly GCA_009869795.1). Lineage (NCBI taxonomy): Eukaryota > Metazoa > Arthropoda > Collembola > Neelipleona > Neelidae > Neelides > Neelides sp. FZ-2019. The sequence goes on along the minus strand of VJMY01000566.1, from coordinate 21,899 downwards.
AAATCTCCGAAAACAATGCTTTTTATTTTAGAGACCTTGAGTTCCTCTACTAAATTTGTAACACCCGGGTAGTGGTGGAGGGACTAAAGGGTATAGTCGATGTGCCTTTTGGAGACGTCAAGGGGATTTTGTCTCCAGGCTCCTTGGTTTTTCTTCTCGCTTTTCTCGCCCCGCTGTTCGCTCGCCGAAGATCTCAGCCTCATCCAAGATTATGCCGGAATGTCAGATTAATATTAGGTGGATCGCATTCACTTTAATAAATAATGTTCCCTAATGTGGATTGATGAATGGTAATAGAGGTATTCCATGGGAAACCTCCGTGCAGGCCAGATTTTATGAAGCAAATGTATGAATTCGCCCCACTGCGACTCGTTGAAAGATCTTTTGCGCATCAGTGTTGTCGCCCACCATTATACCTGCTTTTTCTTCATCCATTTATTTTTATAAATTAAATACTTTAATGTTATGTAATATATCTTAAATTAAGATTTGTTAATAAACGCAAATTAATTACCTGTATGTCTACTATAATTACTAATTGTAGTTTGATTAATTAAAATATTAATTGTAGTATGTGAAGGAAAAAGAAAAGAGAACGAGTTTTATCAATATTTATTCAATATTTTATCAATGTTTTTTAGTTTCAGGTGAGAATTCTGATGAAAATTCAAGAAAAAAATGTTGGATTGCCGAGGCCCTTGGGGAAGAATGTGAAGAAAAATTCAAGATCGAAGATTGCCAGAAAACAGATCTCACGACTGATAAGTGTTTTAATTCTCAATTTTTATTTGGGTCAATATTTAGAAAAGGATTATATTTCATCAAATGGCATTTCATCTATCTCTTACGCATGCGCTCAACATATTTACGAATTTGGTCATTTAGGATTAATTACAGGACATCAGGAAAATGCAAGGGATTTGGTTCATCTCATAATAGGGAAGGTTCTACACTCACAAGCAAATCATACATTGAAACATTTAGGGGAAATTTATATAAATTGTTTCCTGGAATGATTATTTTCAAAACTTGCCGTCAGTTTATTAGCAAAACTTGTGAACCAAATGAATTCTCGAATGGCATAATTTTATTGAATAAAGTCAGAACTCTTCTTGGGTTAAAGGAAGTTTCTCCCGGTGATGGCAAAGGAACAATTACATGTTCAGTATTAGAGATTGTGACTAGTCTTTCCAAATCTTTAAATGTTAAAGATAACAGAGGTGTACCTCTCAACGGAAATACAATTTGGTGGGATTCTATCTATTATACTTCACTTAATACTAATATGAAGAAGAACTGGGCAAAGGCGAATAGAGATGAAAAAATTCAATTAGTCAGTCTCTTTCCTTGGCCACGAACAGAAACAATCAATTTTTTTCAATGTTCTGAATGGCAAATAAAAGAAGCTCTGAAAGTGAATTCTAGTCAGGATCTCACAATTCGTAAGGAAAAACGGGAATTTAAAAATGCAGTAAAAGAGTTTTATTGTTATGATGAAAGTAGTTGGCAATTTCTAGGCATAAATGATTGCAAATCTGTTTATGTGGACGGAATTAAAACTCAAATGCCAAAGAGATTATTACTCAAAAATCTCTCTTCTTTATACAAGGATTTCAAAGAAGAATATCCTCAGCATAAAATTGGAATCTCATTATTTTGCAGATTTAGGGCAGAATGGTGCATTTTATCTACAAGTAATATTGCGCATCGAACATGTATTTGCGAAATTCATGGAAATTGCTGCTGAATGGAGCTGCTCCTCCATTCTGCCAAACTAGAATCACATGTGTGAGGAAAATCCCAACCCTGCCCATGTAAATGCATGGATCCACATGCGCTCCTCCGGTCACTCGACGGCCCCTCAGACTCCCACACATTCCAATGCATATATGTGACACCTGTCACTCAACTCCTCAATTCTCCCCTCAAGTGCTCACCCGGAGAAATCACAGGACTTCATTCTCTTCGCCCTCATCACTCCGAGACTTCCCGACTGAGCCTGGCCCGGACTAGACCTAGTTTTTGTGCTTCCCCTTATTAACTAATTATTCTTGCTTTGCCCCTTGGCTTTATTTATTCATTTATTTATTTATTCATTTATTTCCTCATTTATTTAGTAGTTCTAATTTTTGGCCTTTGCCTTGTGAATTTATAATTAAGTTTTGCTTTCCTCATTTATTCGTTTAATAAATATAATTAAAGTTCATTAAACAATTAGTGCAATTATTTCATATTTGCCTAACACTCCTTTATGTAAAAACGCATAATGCAAAAAAAAGGGCTCTTGATGCTCTTAGTTAATGTTCCTTAAACGTATAGGTATACACAATATATGGTGTATAATATTAATATTTGACTAACATGGATTATTAGTTTCATTAGTGTAGATAAGTAATATCGAATCTAATTCCCTGAGTTTAATCATAAAATCATAAACCATTTGTTTTGTGTAAACAAAGCTTCATTAATCACATTAATTTCACTATTCTCAAATGCGCCTTTATTTGTGAATTGAAATTGAATATAGAAATAAGAAAGGAAGAGAATGCTAACAGAATAATACTTTTGTCTGTTTTAAGGATATACAAGGGTATGAAAAGTTCGGTTGAAGTTCATGAATTGGAGTGTAAAAAGTTCTTTGCATAATGTAGCTTCATTTTTTTAGCGATTAGAGTTCCATAATAATTAAATTTGATGAACGATTTGCTGATAAATGAATTTAAATAATAATACAATGAATAATTAATCTAAATAATATTGATAAAATTTTGAAGTATAAGAAAATCCCATGTATTTTAGACGAGCGCCCAATTGCAACTCCAATGTCTCATTTAACATAGATCAATGAACTAGCCGGTAGTTTCTCTTTATCGTAAGTTACCACAGGGTTGAGAAAAGTCTCGATGCAACCAAGTAAAGATACAAAGGCTGAAGGCTTTACATGTATGTATAATATGAAATGATTTAGCGTGGTTTAATGTAAATTGCATAAGAAATAAATAATAATTACATATAGTTTTATTCAATGGAAGGTAATGGTAATTATAACATGAGAGAAGAGTCCTTGGTCTATAGATAAAGAATAGAATTACCGTATCGGTTCGATTTAACGCACCGGCGTTAATTAAGTCAGAGAAGCTACCTAACGTAAGGGAAGACAGAACTTTAAATCTTAGGTCTTGAGTCCTGGGCACTTTGGGATTTTTCGATCCCAAAATCACGACCCGATCCCACATCAGAAGGATTAGATCGGATCGGATCTTTTTAATTTTGTTATTTTCACTTCTGTTTCTTTGGGATCGGATAGGATCGAATCTTTTTTCTCTTTTTTAGAGATCGGATAGAGTCGAATCTTTGACCATGTCCTTTTAGAAGGAGCGGATCGGATCTTTGGCTCAGAACTGCTTAGGTCAAACCAAAAGTTATGCTTTAAGTCTGACAGTTTGAAGAATGACGTAGACTTAAGAACCAGGCGTTATTTCTTCACTATACAAATATACGGAGGGGAGAGATGTGGGTGAGTGGCGTGGTTGGCTCAGCTCTCACTTTTGCATTTCACTCCAGCTTAACGTCTGACTTTACGGCTTGGCGTAAGAAAGCATTTCTTATGTCTCCTTTCCTTCTCTAACTTAAGAATAACGTCAAAAGGGGAGGAGTCAGACGCTAAAAATTTTAACATCTACGTCGCCCGTTCGTTACGTCATTTATCTAACTGTCTAATTTATTTGACCTCGACTACCTGGATTAATTAGGATCAGGCGTTAATTTGAACTCCGGCGTTAATAATTGTATATAAATAATTGTTAGAGACAATACAAATTAAATGAATTTGACGTTTTTATCAAATGTGGTGACCTTTCTCAACTATTTCATCTTCAATCTCAAAATTTCATTTAAAAATATAACAAATAAAAAAAATGTTCTCGATAAAAAAGCATAATGAATTAAACAGTTATACATTCTTAGAGAATAAATTTGTAATGCATTAAATAGTAATGTTGAATTTGACCCGGCATTAATTAGTACCCAGGCGTTAATTCAATAAATAGAGCTCAACTCCGGGCGTTGATTTGTGCCCTTGTGTTAAATTGAACCGATACGGTAGATAGCTTGACGTTCATAAAAGAATTTCAGTGTCTCATATATTTCACTTGCATGCATCTAATCAACTTACATTAGTTGATGATTTGTTAAGATGACTTGTTTATACTACGAATGAAAAGAGTTCAAGTGGAGAATTGTCGGTTAAACCGGGGAGAAGAGTCCATGTGTTTGTATGAGGATTATAAACTTCCATTGACGGCTCTCCTTGATTTCCACCGACAGCATACAAAAATCCATTCAATGTAACGAGTCCTTCATATTCACAGGAAAAATATTTAATTTAAAAAATTGCAAAGCGCAAAAAATCGACCCTTCCGATTATAATGGTTATCTTTATACATGATTAAATACTAAATTGCTTAACTAACTAAGGATATTTAACTAATTATCAATTAAAATGTTCATCAACCTGTATTTGAGCGCGGGCTTGTCAAACTTGCACAATTCCTCCATTTATTATTTCCCGTGTCAAAAACCTCGACTGTATTAATGTAGCTTTTGGCATCCGGGTCATATCCACCAACTACATAGAGAAGTTTTCCGATCGCCGCTACACGAACACCATAACGAGATTTTCTCATATCGGCCTTTTTGGACCACATTTTGGTTGAAGGGTCATAGCATTCAATACTTTTCAGTACTTTACATCTACTTTTCTCGCCAAATCCTGGCTTGCCCCAACCACCAACCTTTAACAATAAGTATAGACAATCAACAATTTACACAAAAACTTTCCCTGTCACAACATTTGTTTAGGTTAAAAATTAGGTTTAAATTGTAATTACTGCATATATTTTTCCATTAATAATTGCTGCTCCGAAGCGATTCCTTGGGACATCCATTGGAGCAAATTTTATCCAATTTTTATTTTTGCTCCCCGGTTTAAACTTTTCTGAAACGTTTGTTGCTTCGCCAGCACGTGATGTGCCACCAAGCTGTATAAAAGTTTAATACCTAATATTAATCGGTCAAGTCAATCATAAACCTAATGAACTACAAATAATTGCTCCATTATTCACAATTAGTATTGAATTATTATTAAATGAATTGAACTTAACCACATAAGCAAACTTGTCGTGTGCAAAAACAGCGAAATCAACTCGAGCGTATTTCATTGAAGGTTCTGGTTTCCACTTCTTTCCTTCTTCACAAGAGAAACTCAACACGTTGTCGCTTCCTTTCCCTTCAGGAGTTGAGCCTCCAATTTTCAAAAGTCTGTTGTTCAAATAAACCAAACAACTCCCGACGCCGTCTTCACTCAATGGCGGAATCCTCGCGCAAATCTCGGTTTTATCCTTAATTGTTTAAGTTAAGTTTAATTTCAATTGACTTTTTGAAATTCTTACTTTAATGTTATATGCCCATAGAGTTCGTTCATTCATGCGTCTTCCATAGCTGAGAACGACGTGATCTTCATCAGAGGGGATGAGGGCAATTTTTTGAATTCTCCTATTCGAGAGAAGCCTTTCGTTTTCCATAAGAGTAGCAATTGTTCTTTGCCACACGCTCGGCACATTTTCACTCCCTTCTTCACTTATGGTTTTCAAACTTTCAAAATTCTCAAGTCGAATCTTACCGTCAAGAATTTGCAAACAACGTTCGGCCAATTGGAATAATCCAATTTTAATTGCTCCATTATAAATGTTTCTAACGTTGGACTTAGTCAGAGTGATTTTTCCACAATAGATGAATCTATGAATAATTCCCACTTAATAAAGTGGGAATAATTATGATGATGATTTATTCAGTTTGAATGAAATTATTAAAACCTTATGAGAGCGGCCAAAGTTTTTCCAGCGATTTGATCAACATTGAGGACTGCCTTTTCTTCCGGCGAGCGATTCCTTCTGTTGAGATCGATGAGGTCAGCAAAGTAAGGACAAGTTGAGCGAAGATAAAAGGAATTTGCTTCTATTTGAATCCCGTCCATTTCCGCTACGATGACCAAATCATTATAAAGTCCTTCTCTGTAATTGTCATACTGTCATTAGTTTCGTAGATCGAATTGCCTATTACTTACTACAGATTCACAAACTTTAATAGAGAGATGAAAAATTACTTTAACTAAATGAAATGATATAAAAGTAAGTATAACATGTTATGTTATATAATTACAATATGACTTGATTATTACAATTTGAATAGAACTGACGATTAGTTGTTATATAGAATAGATTGAAATTAGAAATCAAAGTGCAACTCACCTACGTCCTCGTTCAAACGTTCCATTTGTAAATGTAGCAAAAAACAAGTCAGAACTTACAAAATTCTCCATTTCATTTCCCTTTGTCTGAAAATTTGAATAAAACTTTCACTTTTTGGTTTTATTCTTTTACTTTGATTTGGTTAAATGACTCGTACGAAAAAAATTGAAAATTAAATTGAAAATTTTAATTCACCAGTCAAAAACTTAGTAAGTTAAAAGAATCATCATTCAATATTAAATTTTTATCTAAAAATACAATCTTTTATATAATTCGTGGTATTTGTAAATTCCAATTTCTTATGATTTGCAATCTTTATATAAATAAAATAAGTATATAAAAAAATCATAATGTGTAACGATCTAATGTTAAGTAAAGAGAAAAAGAGAAAGGCGTAGGAAAATAAAGATAGTTTTGAAGACTGACTGGATCAAATGATAATTTTTTAAGATTTTGAATAATTGGAACTTTGTCAATTTCGCATTGCATTCACTTCCTTTTTTCACTGTGAAGACATACTTAAACAAGTAGAGTATGAATTAGCATTCGAATATATATAAGTTATTTACTTTTTTTTAGGTAAATGGTATATTTAAATATCTAAATGTATTTATGAGTAGGATGTAAAAGATCCCTACAAACTACTAACAATGTTAAGTCTTGTCATATCATTCTACATTTGTATATGAGGTGAGTTTTTATATAAATAAATTATATTAATAAGTCACAAATAATATGATCGATCCTCCTGAATTGTCTTTATCATTTATGTTAAAGTGAGATACATTTAGCATTCTGAATTGCGTGTTTGCCTGTGTTGTTTGTGTCTTGAACTCTTGATCGGGGAGACGCATGTTGACTTTCTTAATCTTTCGCTTTCTCTTGAAGCCTCTTATCTTTTCTAATTCTTTTCAGAAGAGGCAAAATGAGACTTTTTTTTATCTCATTCTCATACAATTAATCTGTATAATTACACTAGTACACTAATACATTCTAGTACCGCTTAAAATTATATCTAGTGATTTTGATACATATTTACTATGCATTTTAATTTAATATTATAAATATCATATAACATCTTTATCGTGTAATTATTTAGATAAATTGTTAAATTAGTCTAATTAACTTTATATAAACTTTATGCGTTTTTAGCAAATTGTGATTATGATTACTTTGTGTTGAAGTGCTTTAAATTCAATAACGAATCTATAGATAAAAATTAATAGGTTATTTCAATTAGATCAAATATCATGCAATTGAATTCTTATCAGTTGAAAATGTCTATTTATGGAACTTTGATTAATTTAGTTTATTCCGACGTTCGGACGTTCATCATGTTGACCAAATCTTTAATAGTTCTTGTCCTTTTGGGAATTCATTTTCAAACTGAGGCCAGATGTCCAGCTTCGCTTCCAAGCCGTCAAAATTTAAAATTATCCGAAGTAAGACATCATCACTAAATTCTGTCTCTCTTAATTATTAATTATTGATTTAACCTTTATGTCTCACCTCAAAACTTACTATTTCTGATCTGCATTTTAGTATATGGGAACATGGTATATGATCAAAGCTGGCCCTGCTTACATAGGAAATCCAACAACGGAATGCATGGAAGAGTCTTATACACAAAATAGCAACTATTTAAATATTCTGGATTATCAATACAAGTAATTGAATAATTAATGACAAACTAACACAAACTGTTAAATAACATACATATATCAAATACATTAATTATAATTACAATCAATTCTAACACTTTGTAACTGTAATTTATGTGTTCAATTCTTAAAATGCTTAAATAGGCGGAGAAGATCTGGAAATTGGCAGACGGGAAATGGACTTGGAGTTGTGAAAGATCTTGAATTTCCAGGCGTTTTGGATGTTTATGAAAGTGAAGGTGAGAATCATTTTTACATGAAAATTAACAGATTAAAGAGCTTGAGTCTGATTTGGATAATTATTTTCAGGCCCTTTGCACCAAAGTTTGTTGGCCACTGACGGAGTTCAATGGGCCATTTGGTATGCTTGCGAAGAAGATCCCAACAACAATGAGAACTCGGCTCACATTTACATGCTTTGGAGTCGAACGAGAACAATAACCAGCGAGACCGAACAAATACTCACAGCCATCATTGATGGCTATGGACTCAAGCCAGAAGACATGATGCACATGAACCAAACTAACTGCGTTTAGCTTTAATAAATAAATCATGAAATTACTTCATTTATTAAGCGACTTGTTAAAATGCATCTATAATTTCATTTCACTATTTAAGACAAAAAGTAAAATAAGAATAGATAAAAGAATGCATATGAATATTACAAATAATGACTTTATTTTAAGTTCATCAATAGAATTGGTCGTGAATAAATGACAATAGGAGTTATGCGACTCCTTACAATTACATTTTATATTTATATTTTAAGTGGCATAAGCTTTTACATTGTGTTTCACCAGAGAAGTAATTTTATGTTTAAGATGTGAATTGACAATCGATGAGGATTCGGAGATTCTTGGCCTGAGGTTCCTAACGCCATGGCCGTTTCTTCATGGTCATTTGACCATTATTTCCATCTTGACCCTTCATCATCCCTTAAACAAAAAATATAGGTAAATTAGCGTGTGAAACTCGATTAATGAAAGTCCAATCAAAAATTTATAATTTTTACTAATTGTTAAAATTATAAGGTTGATTGCTCAATAAATTAAAGAATAAAAAGTGTATTACCCATTCCGGATCTCATGTTATTGTTATTCATGGGAAAGGCTCCATTCATCATTGGAGGTTGATAGGGCATTTCTCCTCCGCCTTGCCTGTTCATCTTTTCTTGGTTTCCAGTCATCTGTGGCTTCAAATCTCCAAAATCATAGGTCACAACCGGAGCTCCGACCTGAGCACATTCAGTGCCATTGTTCCCACTGTACCACTGTTGAGGCTGTGAAGTTGAGTAACTCACTGGAGGCAATGAATTTGGAACGGAGTAAGCTTGGAATTTAAATTTACAAATTAGGCATTTCTATTATTCAAATTAATTTTTTTATTTAATAAATTATAAAGTACTTATACCAAGCTATTAAATAAACAATATCAACAGTCTATGAATTTTATTATGAATTATTGTAAGTATAAAAATATAGTAAAATGACCCTCGTTTTGCTTTTGGTCGTGTTGGACCATTTGTTGCTGCTGCGCCATTTGTTGCATTTGCCACTGTTGAATCTGCGGGTTTTCAGGGTGGGAATTTTGAGCACCTTGCTGAAGAGACAATGGCCAGTGCATGCAATGTCCAACTCCTGCTCCAGCAACCCCACGGGCATTGTTAGAATTTTGTCTCGAAGATCCTGGAATTTCAGCTCCGAATCCAGCTCCAGCAGCTCCTCCGGCTCCGGCACCAGCTCCGGCTCCGTACGAACCTCCAAACATGAATGGGCTGTAGTCTCCTCCTTGATTCGTCATCTTCTTTCCACTTGAAAACCGGAGAAGGCAATTGATTGTCCAATTTAAGAAAACTTGAAATTATAATCCAACCAAAGAAAATGAGCGAAAACTTTCAATGAGCCGTTTTCACTTGTTTGGAATATTGGAAACATTGGAAACAACATAAATATTCAAAATTCATTAAAACATCATAAATGAAGATTTTTGACTTCAAAGGTCAAAAATAAGTAAGATCTAACATTGATTTAATAATATGTTATGCTCAAGCGAATATAACTAAATACTTATTTAATATACATTGGCTTAAGCCAACAAGTTTATTGAATTTGAATTTCCAAAAATGTGATTGAGGAGTTACAAAAAAAATATTGTAAACGAGCAAAAATTTAATTATGGTATTTTAAATTAAAGCAAGGCGAAATTCAAGAAGTTAGCATCCGGATTGTGAAACTGGTGAGAGTTCTTCAGCATGAAGTCCCATGCTTTCAATCACGTTCTTCAAAGTGAGTGTGACTTCTGGAGAAAGAACTCGTGATCGGCTGAAAACGGTGAATGCGTTGGTTTCCTCTCCTTCGTCAGCGCAGAAATTCCAAATGGCCCAACTTGATGGATCAGCAGCAACGAGGCTCGATTCATACAAATCTACAGAGTAGCATGTCAAGAATAAGATTCAACTTTCCAATGTTAATTTGTATTTTGATAAGTGCATGTTTTTTAAATTGAGTTTACGATTGAAGGCGTAAAAGTCCATTTCTCCCGGTTTAGCCAAATCCTTGATGGTCACAATACCGTTTTCAGTATTCCAATTTCCAGCAATTCGAGATCTTTTCAAAATAAGTAAATATTAGTTTCATCGGCACTGGTTTCATTATTTAAATAATAAGATGAGTCTCGTTCAGTCATAATATGCTATTTACTTGTAAATGTAGTTGAGTAAATGTTTGTTCTCGGTGCTTTGAATGAAAGTTTCTTCAATACATGAGGCAAGTGAGTTTTGCCCTGGTCCGCCCATAATCTTGTACCATGTTCCAGTAAACTGAAAGAAGAAAGAAATCATCAATATTAAAATTATTTTCCTATTTGTATAAAAAATAAAGAATTATGTGAGTATTAATGAATCTCACTTTGGTCAAATCAAGTAATTGACGTCCAACGGTATTGTGGCATCTTTTTCCTTCAGCGACGGTCACCAAAACCACCGCGACGACGATCAAGAGAACCTTCATTTTGATTGTGGCTTTCCTCGCTAAAATTCAAAGACTAAAGATTTAATCGACGGTTGAACTTTTTTATACTTTGATTCAATCAAACTGATTTAATCAAACCTTGACTCATTAGGAAAATTTTAGTGGAAGATAATTGAATTTATAATTGGGTTCAAATGGGTCAATTAACAAACTCACAAGATAAATTGTAATCTTGTTTTGCAGTTTAAAGGCAATTGTTAAATTAAAAAATGTATCTTTAATATGGAATTGACACGTTAAATAGAGAATACAGGAGAAATTCAATTATTTATTTATATAATTGAAATTATGCTAATGGATAATTAATATCTCATATCTGTTCACATTGACAAATTATATAAATAGTATATATATATATAATTGTAGCTTAATTGACTTTAATTTCGAAATGCAAAAAATGAAGGCTCATAAAGTAATAAATGTAATGAGAAGCATGCATGGTTTTTGGCTTATAGCTATGAGCCATGCGATCTATAGCATATAGATAAAATGCAATGTAAGCATTTATAATGATTCTATAACGTTCTTTATGCATTTTTGTAAATTTTTCCTATTAGGTATGTACCTATTATTAATTAATGCTTGGAGTTATTTATTTGAAAAGTGAAATTCATGATTTCCTCAATTAATTTTCAAATCCCAAATCAATTCCGTCTTGTCATGTTCCGCTAAAAATATTTCATATGTATGTATATCAATGCAGATTAAACATTCATGAACTAATATAAAGTTAATATTCAAGCCACATTTATTTTTTACCCTGTTCAAATTTTCAATGAATTTTCAATAGGAATAATATTTCTTAGCTAAGGGAGAATTCGATCTTCTGACATTCGAATTTGAAGCAAAATCACAACATATGTCATTATGGTCCCAACCATCTAGATTGATAATCGGACAAGCATAATATAATTCCTTTAAATATAATTATTGAGTTTTTAATTAAAACAATCAAACACTTTAATTATTCATTTTATAATTATTAAATCCTTATATTATGGTTGCTAAAATTATGCTTACTTTTGTAATCATTTTAAGGTTGATATCCACAATGTCAATTCCTTTGAGTTTCCACTGCCAGTTTAATATTCTTTTTATTACCTCTTTCTCTTCATTGTCAATCATCTTTTTCACATGTATAAATTTTTCTAATTCATTTTTATTTTCTGTAATCTAATAAAAATATTATTAAAAATTCGATTAAATATTCAAAAGAAACATTCTTAGCTAATTTTCATTATTGTATATTATTTGACCTTAGAATTTAAAAAGCTCCCAATGATTCCAATAAGAACAGTCCTATAGACGTATGACGTCGCATTTAAATTCAAAGCCGATGTAATTAAATTTACTTTATAATTTGAATCATCCAAAACACCGTTGATGAATTCAAAAGTGAAAGTGATCGCAATGAGGAGATCGCCAAATAGTGATTGAATAATCGGAGCACCAATGGCCAAATTAAAATAATCAAAAGAGTCTTTTATTTCGTTGAATTCCTCATGTAAATTCTCTTTGGATGAATTTTCAATTTCCTTATCGCCAATTAAATCAATATTTCTCATCTTTTCGTTTATGTCGGTTATTTGTATTGGCTGAATTTGTAAAATATTATTCAGTAATTGATTGTTCTTGACAAAATGCTGGGATTCATTAAAGCGTAATGGAATGTTCACTTTGTTCATTAATTTATTTTTAAAGAAATGCAACCAATTGAGATGAATTGTCGAAAAGAGAATAAGAAAATAAAGGACAAATACAGAGGAAATGGCAAAAGAGCAAATTTGAAAGGCGATTAGAAAACTATTAAACGTCAGTTTAGAGACCGTTTGCTTTATATTTCTTGCAAAAGGCAAATCATTTCCATCCGATTGAATTAAAGCCGCGCTGAAAAATGAAACGATTTGAGAAATGTACAAAATGAACAACCACGCATAGCAAAGTCGTTGAAATATTTTATAATGGGATGATTTTGCATTTTGTTTTAAGATCTTTGAAGATTCGACGGAGTTAATTAGTTTGTGGCAGATTGATGCTTTGAAAAGAAAAGCAATTCGTATAAGCGTGTCAGCAAAGGAGGAACTGGCAATGGTAAAAAGAGAAGCATAGACTGAAAGGGGAAGTTTCTTGGTCCGATTTGTTTCAAAAACAGAGTTGACGGTTGTTAAACCTCCGATGAAAGTTCCAATGATCCAAAATATAGAATAAAGATATGATAATGCACTTATCTCATTTCTCATATTGTTTTTATAAGGGATGATACCGGATATTGTGGCGAAAGTTTTTAATCCTCCGATAAGATTACTAGACATTATTGTTCTATATTATTATTTGTTAATAAAAAAATATTTACAAAAAATAAATGATTAATGCAATAACAGCTCAATTTTTTTTAGTAATTATTTAATTTGTTCTTTTTGACTTTTTTATAGGACAAATTAATTAGCTATGTAAGTCTCAATTAGGTAATTAAAAGTTTATTGATTTTTGTAAAAATGCAAGAAATATTAGACAATTAAATTGTTCGTTTATTATGGTAATATTTAACAATTAGGCAATAGGCAATTTGCTTATTAGCTATATACCATTGTGATTGATTATAATTTGCTACTGATAATTGAAAATGGGAGTCAAATCATCCACCATAATCGACTATAAATTAGATAGTCAATTAATAAAATAAATAATCCCAATACTCACTCAGTGTTTATCTATTTAATTAGGTAGTATCCTATTTACTTAATTATTTTTACAAACTTGAAGAGCCAATTATAATGTTAAATGGAATTGTCGATCCTCGGCCAATCGAACTTGAAGAAGAACAACAACATATGTAACAACTGTTCCAGTAATCTAAATAATAAATATGTATATGAAGCTTCTTCAATCAAAAATTAATATGATTTAAAATATGAATTAAAAATAATAATAAAATATCAATTTATATATAAAAGCAGCAATAAATACTTTTATTTATAAATATAAGAAAATTATGATTACTGATTTAAGCAATTTTAAGTTAATTTTGATCATATCAAACATGCTGATTTCCCATTTCCATTTGATAATCCTGTTTATAACTTTTTGAACATCCGACTTTTCAAGATTGTCGTCCATGTCATTCAATGTTGACTCTAACATGTCTTTCACAATTCTTATCTAAAAGTAAGATGCATACTAACAATAAGTTGAGTACAGATTTAATTATTAAAGAATTATAAATTGTATATTTAATGTTAAAGCAATTCATACTTTTCTTGTGAGGAAACTTCCAATCCATGCAATGAGACCAATTCGAGTTCCATAAAGGGCCCCACCAACTTTAATTAACATTTGGCCTTTATTCTTTCCACTTGTTGGCTCATGGTTTAAAACTTGATTGATGAAATCGAAAACGAGTACAATGTAAATACCAACGTCGCCAATTATTGAAAACATCAAACTTGGGGTCAAAGCTTCATTTAGTAAATTGAACATGAGTTTAATATGGTTGAATTCCTTTTGCAGATTTTTAAACTCAAGGGCGTTATTTTCTCCCTTTTGGAAAACGGTCGGGTCGTTAATATATGCAGTTTGTGAGCAAACGAGTTTTTTTCCAGAAGGCCAAACTGAAATTATGCTACTCATTTTATCCTCAATTGTAGCATATGAATTTTTCTGTTTCGCATTTTTATGAATTTTCGTTTTTTCTAATTCCTTCAAGATTTTATTATTAAATGAATAAAAATAATTCAGAAGCAATTCTGAACTGATTATGAAATAATAAGTAATAAAAAAGGTACTGAAAAATGTTGAGACGCCATTGAGGGTCATTAATGAATACATGATTGATTTGGCTTCGAAACAATTTAAAACATCTTTAATCCGAACTGAATGCGAATCGTCGTCTGGAGTGAATTCGCCAAAAGAAACAGAATAAATCAATCCCATCATTAATAAAACAAGAGAAATCCAAAGCAAGGAAATGAGTCGAAATCCTTTTAATTCATTTTTCATTTTCTCTCTTCTGCTTTTATAGAAGAAGACAAGAAGCTTTGAGTTCAAGTCATGCAATTGATTTGAATTTATAATAAACGCAATACGCGACGCTGGAACGGAAAGTGAGGCAATTCCCACGAAAATGGCTGAAAGTTGCGTTGAAATTGTTGAAGCTCCCACTATACTTTTTTTATGTTCACACATCACAAGAGAGAAACTTCCAATAAAGCTGAGAAATAGCCAAAAGAAAGAATATGAATAGCTTAAAACTGTTTTCCATTTTTCTTGCGATTTTATGGGCGAAAATCCAAATACTACTATAATGCCTTTTAAAATGTATAAATGATTGGTCATATTGTGTTTTACTGTTTTATGCAGTAATTAAATTTCGATGTTCTGTCGATTTTATTATATTTTTGAATTGTTTAATATGATGAAGTGGTAGATAATATTTAATGGCAATATGTCAGTCGACTCATTATTTTTTTATATTAAAATGAATTAAACACAATTTTACCAATATATGAATTAATTTAAGATAATTAGTATAAAATTAATTGATTAAGCAATTACCTAACTGTATATTAATAAAGAGTAACTCTTATGTGAATAAACAATAAATTGTTTATACATAGGTTTAAAGGAGAAAAGGACTATGTTTATAGACTGTAAATAAAGACATTACATTAAGCACATTATAAAGTAGATATTTATAATATATTTTGAATTCACATTTGCAAATAATAATAAATCTTTATTATTATTTGAATATAGAAATATTTAAGACTTAATTTGTTAATAAACCAATTTCACTACCTACAGTTTTTACAATATATAGCTCTATCACAATTAAGCATCAAAATATTCCAATGAACTTATTCTTATGTAATGTTTTCAATTCTAAATTAAAGCATATAGGCATTTCTTTTAATTATAGAGAAATTTAGTTTTTATAGCAGAAAATGGTTTATGCAGATTCATTATTTTTTGTGATTAAAAATACTGGAATGGCGATATAAAAAAATGTGCATTGAAATCTGTTTAATTTGAGGGAAAAGTTTTGCTTAAAGCCATTAGGAGCCTTGTGGAACGTCATCTCCATCAAGGTTAAATAAAAGTTACACTTTTTACGCTCATTGACAGTCTTAAAGCATGCAAAATATAGAAGTGAAATATTATTACTCAATATTATTATTATTCAATTCACTCTACTCTTTTCTCTTCAGTATACTTTTGTCGGGTGAGGGGTGATAAATTTGGTGTTGACCACAAAAGTGTTTAAAACATTTATACTACATTAGATAAAAGTACATTTGATAATTTCTATGACCTATGACAATTAGATTTCGCGATTATTTCATTTATTTCAAGTGGAATTTTATTGAGTTTTGACTCCAATTAAACATTTACCAATAATGTTTATCCTAGTATTTATTTTAGGCATCTTAACATTATTCTTGTTTGCAAATCAAAATAGTAGAAGGAAAAATTACCCAAAAGGTAAAAACTAATTAATGAAACATTAGAAAAATAATACTTATAATATTTTTTAAGTAAAAGTTTTATGTTTAAATGTGAATTAAACTAATAATTAGGTCCATGGCGACTTCCAATAATTGGCAACTTGCATCAACTGTTAGGAGATCCTGCAAAGGATTTAATAAGGATTGGGGAAATTTATGGTCCAATTTTTTCAATTAAATTCGGCACTTACGAGTGAATATTCAGTTTTATATTCAAATATACTTACAATGCATTAAATTAACATTTTAAATGATTAAAGGGAGAATTAATTTTAATTATTATATATACCCACCTATATAATATTGGTTTCTATACATAGAACCATTGTAATCAACGATGCTAAATTGATGAAAGAAGCTATGGCTCATCCAGATATGGCAGGGCGCCCTAATTGGCCACAATTTCTCGGAAGGACAAACGGCGTTAGAAAAGGTAAAATATTGTTCAGTTTATTTACTATTTTAATTATTTAAATAGTAATTTAATAAGGATTCCTTTTTATCTAACATGTGTATTCATTTCATTAACAGGAATGATAATCACTGAAGGAAAAGATTACTTCGATCAAAGAAAATTTACATTAAAAACATTAAAAGAACTCGGAATGGAGAAATCGACGATTGAATGTTTAATAACAGAGGAAATCGAAGAGCTCATAACAAAAATCAAATTTGAGAAAGGGAAACCAATTAAAATAACAAACTTGTTTAATGCGGCAACTGTCAATGCTCTTATGGTGGCTTTGTTTGGAAAAAGGATTGATCCAAATGATCCACTCTTTAATGAAAACATGAATTATATAAAAGGGTAATTAGTGATTATGTGTAAATAAATTAGACAAATATAATACATCCAGAGAGCAAAGAGTACTTTGACGCCTATACCCCGGCGGGATATTTATGATTCCTTTCATAAACGCGACCGATAGACCTACACAATACACCACGAACCTTATGATGATTAAACTATCCGCCCACCTTATTTCTCAATGATCCTGTCCTCTCGTCTCGGCGTCAGAGTGCTCTCTGCTGTTTGGACGTATTATAAGTATTAATTTATAATAGTACATTATAGGCAATTAAATAATAAATAACTTTTTTTTAGATTAACCCCTAGTAAAACGTCCATGAAAGCTATAATAATCATTTTTCCTTGGTTGATTAAAATTTCAAAATATTGGTCCGGATATGAAGATACAATGAGAGGATTCAAAAGCATTGAAAATTACATTAAAACCTTTATTGTTGAACACGAAAAAACCCGAATTAAAGATCAACCAAGGGATTTTATTGATGCTTATTTGGATGAAATTGCCAAAACAAAAGACAAAACTTCACCTTTTTATGGAGATACAGGAAAGGAAAACATGCTCTGAATAGCTTTTGATTTATTTGCTGGAGGTTAAACAATTTAATTAAAATAACAATTATTTATGATTTTACAAGCAATTTTGAAAATTTATTATTATCAGTATGACTTTATCCGTACAGAAATCTACGGATTTTGCATAAAGTAAGTGAATGACCGGAGAAGGGTTAATTCATATGAAGACGTGCTAGATATAGAAGTGATTTAAATGTTCCGCCATTTAATAACAACCAAATTGAAAATAATTAAAATTTAAAAAAAATTATTGGTGGAACATTTGAATCATTCCTATACCTAGTACGCTAATATCGAGTTTTCATAGCAATTATACCTTCGCCGTTCATTCACTTACTTTATGCAACTTCTGTATATAGTGACTTACAAGGATTCATTATGGCTGCTTATGGTCTGCCTTTGCGATAATGATGATGATTTTTTTGTTTTAAACTTTAGGAGTTGAAACAACGCGGCATACAATTGGGTGGGCATGCGTTATTTTTGCTGCATTACAAGATTGTCAAGATAAATTCCGCGAAGAGATAAAACAAGTCGCTGGAGATAGACCGCCGACACTCTTTGATAGACCCAATATGCCCTACATTGAAGCGTTTATCAACGAAGTTTTGCGCTTTTCGTCTTTGCTCTATTTCGGAGTTCCGCGGAGGACGACGAAAGAAGTTCAAATTCAAGGCTACACGATTCCAGCAGGAGTTAAAATATTGGGGAATTTGTATGCAGCTTCTCACGATAAAAAATATTGGGGAGATCCGGAAAACTTTAGACCAGAGAGATTCATAAATGATACCGGGAGTGTAAGCAGGCCAGAAGTTTTCCACCCATTTGGCTCTGGTAAAAGAATTTGTCCGGGTGAAAATTTCGCGAGAGATGAAGCCTTTTTATTTTTAACTCAATTCATTCACAACTTCCGAATTCTCCCGGATTACACAAACCCCGAGCCTCCACATTTTAGAACAATCTACACTACCTTTACACGAAAAGCAGCATACAATAAAGTGTGTTTTGAAAAAATTGTAAATTGAGATTATGACACTTAAAGTTTTGCTATAGGTTATAGTTTCACTTTTCAATTATGTTAGTATAATAGTAAAAATTAACAAAATATAAGCTATGCTCTAAATATTTACGGGGTGTCCATCAACCTTTATGGGGTATTTGTTAGGTAACTTCCGGTCATTTCAGCAACTCGTGTCCTATACCATTCGAAAGAGCGTCAAATTCTGCATTAGAAAACAGAAATTCAGACCCCTAGGTCAAAGTCGAAATATTTTGCGAGGGAAAAAATTATTCGGGGGGTTTTCGTACAACCGACTTGTTCATTTTCACAAGCAAGTCTAGTCGAAAATTCTTTCGGTTTCTTGAACCTTTCAAGATGATTTCTTATGATTATTGGTTCACTTCACTGTTTTTCTCAAATAATGACTTTTGGCATGTTTAATATGTTTCCTTTCAAACTTTAAAATCCAGACTAGGTGAAATGAATCGAAATCGAAATGAATTTAAAGCCCCATTTCTTCAATTTTTTGTTTGACCTTCACAAATAATTTCAACTTTGACCAAAGACTGGATTTTTGTTTTCTAATGCAGAACTTGACGCTCTTTCGAATGTTACATGACACAAACTCCTAAGTTGACCCGAAGTGATCGAACGAATACCCCATAAAGGTTGATGGACACCCTGTACTATAATTTCACATTTGCAATTTGGAATAAAAAAGAATAAAAGACAAGCAATAAGTTTTATAATATGAATTCTTCACAATGATTAGATTAAAATAATTCTTATTCGTGTGCTACTGATGATTCAGAAATTTTGATCTGTAGCAATATCACAACGTAAGTCATTATCGTTCCTCCAATCTGCAAAATTAAAATAATTAGATGCAGATACGTATGTAAAGTAGTTATAAAGACCTTCGTAGCTCTTACAGTAGCCAAAAGTCCCATATTCACATTTACAACGTCCAATGGCCTTAACGTCCATTGCCATTTAACAATCCTTTTGACTAATTGGAGGCTTGGATCATTTGTATCAAATGCAGAGTTTCTTTTGTATAATTCATTTTCCAGTGAATCTTTAATAATTGATATCTATAAGCAAATAACTGTATGACATTTCAAAGCATTTTTTTAAATTTATTTATATACAACAATTTTAACTATTATAATTAATCGACATTGTAGATTTTAATGAAAAAGTGAAAATAAAAATGAAAAATAAATATTAAGTTTCTTACCTCATAAATAACAAAAGATCCAAGAGCGGAAAAAACAGTTGGTTTGAGTTCATAAAGAACGTTCATATATTTATAAATTAAATGCGAAATGCTTTGATCAGTAATCGAATTTTTCTCAAATAAATCATTCACAATCGTGAACGAAAATAAAACAATTAAAAGCATATCCGTCATAATTGACACTAATATGCACGGTCCAAGTGAAAAGTTTAAATTGGAAAACAATTTTTTTATCTTCAAAAATTCTTCATTCAAGTCCCTTTTAAAAGGGCAATTAGAAAGAACATCACTTATTTTACTATGTCTTGATGGTAACTTTAAAATTTTTTTATCTGGATTATTTAGAAAGTTTTGAATATCCCTGAAGGAAGAATCAGATTGAATTACGCATTTATCAATAGAATCGTCATTTGACAAGTCAATTTCTGTGGACATGTTCAAATTTTTTAAGGCAATTTCATTAAATTCAGATATCACATTTAAATTTAAAATAGTGAGAGCTACAATTGAATATGCCACATAAAAAGAAATCATTGTAGAAGAAATGGAAAAGTATACACAAACAATTCTAACAAGATAAATATTGTTAGGCATAATTTTAAAATTTGCTGACTCAAATGCTTCGTATTCAATGTGAATTCTTGAAGCGAAATATGTAAAAATTTGACAACCATACACGAAGACTAGTAGAAGGAAAAAACATTTTTGAATCTTTTTGTAAAATGTTTTTAATGGTAATTTCTGATAAATTGGTTCGAGAGAGTAAATGAGATCATGGAAGTAAGTTGAACAAAAAATGAATGCAATATGTGAATAAATAAGCGTGGCTCCTTGGGCAAAATACGCCAGTATTTTAGCCAAAGTGCTTAAAATGCTTTTTTCTTTAACTCTAAACAAGAAATAAATTTCAATAAAAATGATCAAGTTAAAAAATAAAACAATAATTGAATAAGAATAAGGAAGAAATCTTCGCTCTCCCGGTTTCTTTTGGTAAGGGACAAAACCAGAAATCCAACCAAAATATTTTATTAGCTTTAATTGAAACATGTTTAATAAGATTTTTAACGTTAACTGTTTTTATTACTTCATTTTATTATTTTAAAAAATGAAGTTGTAATTCCGAATTAATTTCAAGAATCTAATTAGCTAATTTGTTTACATGAACTAAATTACAATGCAAATATTGAACCGATTAAGGTGATTTTCATTGATAGTGAATCACCCAGGCTAATTATATATAAATATTGTTATATTCTTCCTGATCAGGTTTATAGGTAGATCGTATATTCTTTAAAATAAAAAATAAATAGGAGAAAGCTTTTAGCATGAATTATATTTATCTAAGGACTATCAAGACTTGTTTATAAAAAATATTAGCGCGTGACCTAATCACATAAAGCTAAAAAAGGTAACTATATCTCATTTCACCAACATTTGCCCTAAAAGTATAGACGGACACTATAAAAAGTGCACAATTTCGAGGACCAATGTTGGTGAAATGAGATATAATTTTAATTGATATCTCTTACTCTTAATTTAGGCATAAAACAAAATTATTGCTTATATTATAAGTACATTCAAAACTAATTTTCTAACATTTACAAAACTAACACGATGTTTAGATGTTAATTGTCCTAATAATTGTCCTAATATTAATCATTATGCTCTATGCTTATATGATCCTAGCCTATCCTACTCAATAATTAAACTTAATTTAAAATCCAATAATCTTTATTTAATTAATATAATTTATTTTCCATTACTTGCATTAAGTTT
>VJMY01000565.1:0-47794 GCA_009869795.1 Neelides sp. FZ-2019 | reverse complement strand
AGTTCAAAAGTCCAGCCTCATCGCCTACACAGTTTGAACCAATTCATTTGGATTTTGTTAAAAGATATTGATTTGACTCTTTCCTTATTTAATCATTAAATAATTGGGCTATTGTAAACCCTTTGTATACTCTTTTCCCAAATCAAATGTATGAGGCATAATTTTAAACTAAATAATTGACTTTATATTTACACATAAGTTTTACTTGTTAGTAATAGTAGAGAACCATTGAAAGGACATGATCAAAATATCATTTATGTATTTAAGACATTTAAGTAATATTCATAAATTAAATGCTTCAATTTTCATAAAGCAATTTAATGTTATCTGTTAAACGATTACAGCTAATCAGTGAGCAAGATAATTTTTCAAAAGTACAAGTAGTAGTAAGATACGAAAAATTAAAATTCTTTATTGTTGTAAACATCAATATTAGCTATAAAGAAGTATGTATCACAAGACGAAAATTATTGTGAAATAAACGTGAATGCATTATTAATAAATTATTATTTCTTATACAAAGTATATGAATTGAATATTTTCAATTATTTTGAGCTATCCTTAACCATTAATTTAGTAGATATCAATGCAAATGATTAATTATTCACAACAATGTCAAATTAGCTAAAGAGTATTCCCTACTTTTAACTACTATTACTATATATAATGTGTATATTTAGTGGTTAAATAGGAATAACATCTTTGATATTTTAAATAAAAATTAAAAATATTGTGATGAATCCAAGAATTAGGTCTTTTCTTAATTCTTACACAGTTAAAATAAAAATGATTATGATTAAACTATCTCATTAAAATAATATTTGTTATTTTGACTCAATTTCACATTATGAAAACATAATGGGAGGTATGTGCGTATACGAAAGCGCAATTAAAGCATAATAATAATAATATAATTATGTAAATATATAATAATACACAAATAAATACTTTAATGTTAGTTTATGTAAGAGAAAAACTAAATAGTATACCTTGATTAATTCAATTCCAAAAGAAAATAACGAATGAACTTAGTGTGTTCTTATTAAGTTGATTAACAATAACAGATAGAATCCGTTTGAGTGACTGGTGAATGTTCAATTCCGGCTACATCTGCTCGATGAAGAACAATGCTCGGCTCGTTAAGTTGAGCAGGCGGAGGGCTCATCATTGGTTTACTAGCTTTCAGTTTATGGGCAAGGGTTAAAAATATTGAAGTGACGTGATCACTTGAAGAATCGTCAAGTGCAGAAGTCTCAAATAACTGGAAACATTAAAATATATTAATTTATATAATTTATACCTATATTAATAATTAATAAGTATATAATTAATTTGGCAGCGAGGATAAAGAAATCAATTTTTAATCTTACAGGCATATTATGGACGTCAGCGAATTTTTGAGCTACTTGTGTGTTCACTCGTTGTTCTCCACAGTCTACTTTGTTTCCGACCAGAATTCTTGGAATGGAATGCGTTAAATGATTTCTTTCACACTCGGCTATCCAGCTTGGCAATGAGTCAAAACTGGCTCTGTTCATCACATCATAGACGAAAACAATGGCATTCACATTTCTATAATAATGTTGAATCATCGACTTCCGGAATCGCTCTTGTCCAGCTGTGTCCCAAAGTTGGAGTTTGATCACTTCGTCTTCTATTTCAACGCACTTTTCTCGAAAGTCAACTCCAATTGTAACTTCTGTTTTTCCTGGGAACTTTCCCGAACAAAATCTTAAAAAAAATAAAATGAGAACTGATTAATTTCTATAATTCATTATACTAACCGTAGGATTAGGGTTTTTAAAATGGGATATCTAAATACCAACATTACTTACCTGAATGTCAAGCATGTCTTTCCAACACCTGAATCTCCAATTACAATAATTTTAAATACTTTCATATCTCCTTTCTTAAATGACATTTCTTCTTGCACACTAACACACTTCGTATGAGTTGGTCGATTATTATAGCGCTTGAACGAATACTAAATCAATCTGAAAATATTGAGATAATGATTAAATTGAAAAACCATTTTATTCAGTTAAATCGTTCAATATTGAAGTAACTTAAAGTTAAAATATTACGAACTCACCAATTCTGTTATCTTATGATAAGATGCAATTTACTTTATTTGTCAATGATTCTCTTATATCAAACTATTCCCGACCATTTATTTAACTAAAATATAATTTTAATTTGCTTTGTTAGTACGATGTGAAGAATGTACTTATTATTGCTATCAAAATTATATAAAGTATGTCTTTCTTATATAAATAATATTAAAATAATTGTCAATTTGAAAATAGATATAAAGTCATTCTTTAGTCTTGTAAAATATGAGAAATCTCACAGTTCGATAGAGTGTCCTTGCGACTCTTCATGTTCTCTATACTTAATTTTTATGCTTCATTGGAAGATTGGAACATACCCATATAAAGATTTCTTTATAATAAGAAGACCATTAATTCCTTTTATAATATTTAATCATAATCAATTTCCTCTTTCATTTCATTACGCAATTAGTGATGACTGA
Organism: Neelides sp. FZ-2019; assembly: GCA_009869795.1. NCBI lineage: Eukaryota > Metazoa > Arthropoda > Collembola > Neelipleona > Neelidae > Neelides > Neelides sp. FZ-2019. The sequence continues at coordinate 45,261 of VJMY01000565.1, read as the reverse complement.
TGAATGATGAATATTAAAAGTATGAGTCTCGTTTATGCACTATCAGAAATATTCGAACCAGTATTGGAAATGAAGTCTAATTCAACGCATTGAAAAGCCAAAATGAGTTTTTGTTAAAAAAATTTACTTGATCTTGAATTCTTGAATTTACGAATTTACAAATGAGCTGATAATAAAGCTACTTCTGAGAAATTTAAGTAATTAATAGGAGTTGACGTTGTAGTTGTTAGCAGGAGCCGACATTTGGTACGCTGGTGCAGCCGGTGCTTGGTATGCTGGGGCAGCTGGAGCTTGGTACGCTGGGGCAGCTGGAGCTTGGTACGCTGGGGCAGCTGGAGCCTGGTACGCTGGGGCAGCTGGAGCCTGGTACGCTGGGGCAGCTGGAGCCTGGTATGCTGGGGCAGCTGGAGCCTGGTAAGAGTTCTTCATCTCATAAGATGGGGCGGATTGGTATGAAACTTTCTTCTGCTCGTATGCCGGAGCGGATTGTTGGTACGCTGGGGCGGATTGTCCGTATGATGGGGCAGACTGGCCATATCCTCCTGATGACTGATCGTTGTTTCCAGTGTGCATGTACACTGAAAAAATTCATAGCAATTATTACAATGATCCAAGTCGAATTCGGAATTTTAAATGATTCCCTTACTTGTGGCGGCGATTTCAGCAGGCATTGGGGGAGAAGTTGGAAGATGAGCTCCTGAGGCTCTGAATCCATTTTCATCAGCGGTGTAAGAAACAGAGATTGGAGTTCCGTCGGGGCTCACGTAAGAGAAGCTTCCTGACTTGGTGATCATGGCTCCTTCTTGGTTGTATCCCTTAACTGACTGCAAAAACCAAGGAAAAGGGATTTTAAGAAAGTTTAGATAAGTTTAGCGTAGAATAAATGTATAAAACTTACAGTTGACTCTTGCATTCTGATTCCATTTCCAGTCTCGTATTGGTAGCTGTTTTCGTTGGATCCTCGGATGTTCTGGTTGAACATGGTGATGGGAATTGGACTGCTTCGGGATTGTGCTCCGTATCCACTGCTTCCGTAGGCTGGAGCCGAAGCTCCGTATGATGCTGGAGCCGAATAAGACGGAGCAGATTGGCCATACGAAGGAGCTGCAGCTGGTTGACTGTAAGACATCGGAGCCGAGTATGAAGGGGCCGATTGTTGGCCGTAAGAGTTGGCCATAGTTCCGGCTACGAACAAAACGAGAACTGCGATCTAAAACAATTTAAATAGTTAAATAAATTATACTTTTAAATAAGAATTTAAATTTTAGATATGACGATAGCTTTTAATCCTATTTCAATCCTAATTCCAATTTTAATGGAAAATGTATAAAATTTTGAACTCACTGGCTTCATAATGAAACTTGAGGGTGAGTCGAAGAAAGCGAGAGTGCGAATGTACCCTTCATTTTCATTTGAGCTTATATAGGGAGGAATTAGTGAAAGGGAGCCCTTACATCCATAGACGCACATTATTTGTGTCATGGAACAGGCAAACTTATTTTTGACACGTTGAAGGACATAAGAGAAAGCTGTGAGCCTTTAAACCTCATGTGAAATTGTAAAAGATCCACAAAATGATGGATTCGGAATTCTCAATTATAAATAATCACTTCTGAATGTTATTGACTGTTTATTTACATATTTTGAAATATAACTCGTTAAATGTGTTTGAGGAGTCGGGAGCATACACACACTAATGCTAAACATTGTTTACTTATATGGTCAACTTTCATTTGAAAGGTTAAGTAAATAAGGGTTCATTTTAAAATGCATCATAATAATTCAAAATTCAATACATGTTTGTTATTAGTTAAATTGCATTTATATTTTAGGTTTATATTTATCATATTCATACATATTATTATGTATCATAAGCATATCATAAGCATTACTCATTTAGGATTATTAACAGCTTCGTAACTGACTATTATTGTTTAGGTATAAGCTGTCTTTCGTGGATATATGAATATTCCGTCAAAAGTAAAATGCTTATAGGTATACTATTGGAGCATATTTATGTTTGTTTGATAATAAAATACTAACATATATTTATTTATGTTATATACATTTTTTATTCATACATATTATAAATCCAATCATTATTGCCAATTGATGCAATTTATTTAGTTTTAAGACAAAATAAAATGTGTTTGTGGAAGTGTTAGAAATTCAATTAAAGAAAATTATCTTCCAGGCATGTATAAATCAATGATTATAGAGATAATGAACAAATGGATCGCAATTAATTCGTTGTGGATTTGCAATTTTATTCAAAAAAGTTTATAAATGTAATTACAGGCGTTTCACAACTTATCTAAAGACTCACAAATGAAAACAATCATAAAATATTGACAATTTTTTTTACTTATAAAAGAATATTATAAAATTATAATCAAACACACGATCATTGTTTCATCGAATAATTCCTAGATTATCTCTAAATGTAAAAATACCATCAAGTAAATATGAACATAAGTATTGAAATTGACAAGATTTAATATTTTCCTCCATAAACAGAAGGGGGTTGCTGATATGCATGTGACGGAGTCCTGTAATATGACACAGAGTCCAAATATTCACGTATTTTATATAATCCTCTCCTTTTTATTCAATACTTCATTTCGATATAATAATTAACAGTTAATATTTTTTATAAAATCAAGTAGCTTACCCATACGCTCTTTGTTCAATTTGCTGAGGATAAGCTGAAGCATAGACATTGTGATTATGCTGCGGATAATTTTTAAACGGGCCGTAAACTTGCCTGGCACCTCCGCAGGTTTCTTTTATAACTAGGACTTTGGTGTGGTCCTTTGGATGATAAACTCCAGCTTCTCCATATCTTCCATATCCAGTTCCTCCATAATTCTCATTTCTCCCGGAATAATTGGTTGCGTAATTGTTACTAACTGGCGCAATCGGCCTGGCGTTGTACGAAGCTCCAAAATTGTTGTATTTGCTTGCGTAGCTTCCGCTGTTAAACCCCACGCCATTGTTCACCCCTTTGTTGCTGCCTTTGTAACCCATCCCTTGCCAGGCTGAACTTCCACTTGAAAAGGAAATTTGCACGCTTTGAGAATGAGGAGGAGAAGCGTGTTGATAGGCATATGATTGATAGGGATTCATGGCAGCATAATTACTAGGTGGTGGCGGTGGTTGATTAATCGGTGGTGGCGATGGAGCATATAGACCATTGGCACCTGGTTGACCAGACATCCCTCCTATTAATTAAAAGGAAAACTTTAATTTATGTAATTTAATTATTTATATATTATAAGCTGAAAATGAGTTTGGATTGATTGATTGACGTGATGAATTCAATAAGTTATTGCTTGACCGTAATTTCCTGGTGGCAAGAGTTGAGGTTGAGGTTGGGCGAATCCATGAGTAGGCGCATATTGCCCATTTCCTCCAAATTGAATAGAGATTCCTTCTTTAAGGTAAATTACAATTAGATATTTTATATTAATTCAAAATATTTAATAATTATAACCAATCCATTTAGTTAAACCATGTACTACCATGTGGTTATTATTATTATTGTTATTATTATACATGCATAAAACCAATGATGATCTAGATATGTGATCACCAATTATATTAGTTATTATATTATATATTATTATGTTATATACAATTCTATTTAACTAAAATAATGAGTTCACTTCTTTTTCAATAAAAATACCATGATTTATTGCTGGGACTGGGGCTGGTTGAAATTGACCGAATCCAATATGTGAAGGGGCACCCATTCCACCTGGTTGACCTGCAACTCCTAAAAATTCAAGTCAAATGAGAGTTAGCTATTTAAACCATACTAACATTAACGAATATAATTAATACACTAGTTTTAAAGTATTGAGTCAATTGAGTGACGAACCATTGGGTGATGATTGAACAATTGGCATTTGTGAAGGTGCAGGTCGTGAGTTCCCATCTGAACTTGTGACTGATTCTCCTCCTGCAACCGCATTGGCCGTACTGTGACAAGAGATGTGAATTGCCTGACCGTTTGATTCCGTCTTCAACGTTTGTATCTTCCTATTCGTGTTATAGCCGTTTCCCATTAATTCAGAATAGCTCGACTTGTCCATATTCCCAACAGAACTGAAGGAGATTGACGTTGTAGGGACGTTGAAAGGAGCATTTCCAACAGAACGAGTGAGTCGGCAATGTTTCAAATCTCCGACAATATTATCAAAACAGAGTCCAAATAAAATTAACAGGAGTAAGAATCTCTGAAATGAAAATACGGGTAATTGGTAAATTGATTAAATGTAGCAAATTAATGCCAATTTCAGTTTAACTTAACAAATTATGCTAAATATGAATGTTGGATTTAAATGTTATAAAAAGAATTTACCATGTTTATTGATTTAATGTATGTAGTTGGATGAAGGAGGAAGACGAGTGAACGGCTGATTTTAATAAACATAAGTTTTATATTTTCAGTGCTTCCTCTAACCTTCATTCTGACTTTTCGGAAACGGCAGAAAAGGTCATTTAAATTTAAAGGTAAATTTCACTTTCACTTTTAGGCTACCGGTAGGAAAAAATTTATAATGAAGACCAAGCCAACGGAGAATCCCAGAATAGCTCAATTTTTGTGTCTTCAAATGAGATAAATAGAAAGTGAAATTGAGGTCAATGCTTAGAGGACCCTTTAAGTCCGTGTGTTTTTCCTTCACTCCTCAATGACTTGTCAAGGGTTTTAATAACCATATTGTCAATCTGTTTTGCGTTAAGAATAAGCACATATTTGGTAAAGGACACCACACCATCACAATGTAATTCTATTACCGACAACGCATTTACGAAAAGCTTGGTTGTAAAGCGACAAACTTTATTGCCAACAACTTGAGGATTTCTTATATGACAATTTAGTGAATTCAGCCTTCCGCGTTGGAATTCTTATAAACAACGAATATTTGGACTAAGTTGATGGAAAGGAAATACGAAGAGAATCTTTAATTTATTAACAAGCTCGCAATAACAAGATCATTACTCAAGCTAAATTTGACACTTGTTTATTCAATCATTCATATTTAATATATTTATTGTTAATTGACTTTTATTTTAGGTACTACATAGCTATAGCGTGGCTTGTGGCTTATTGAGAATATTTTAGGTATACATTTAAGACTTATAATTGCCAAATGCTTCAATTAAATTATTTTTTTAACTTACCAAATAATTAAAGACATTTTTATGACAGATATAGTTAGCAAGACATTTCTTTAGACTTACTATAATAGAAAGTTCTATCAATATCAATAAGTTGCATACCTAATTGCATTTGATGAATTATAGAATAAATGTCTGAAAAACAAGAGAGAAGCATTTTTCTCTTGTTGTATTTAATTACATTGTCTTAAGCACTAGTCTAATGAGTTATTTGTTCGAGTTGATTATTTTATTAATTATAATAGTAAATTGCAATTAAATATATACCTAATATGAAGTGTTCTTAGCATAAAGATACTTAAAAATACAGAACCATATAGAACCATAAACGATCAATGTGTTCTCAAGATCCAGTCTAATTGTAATATTTGACTCAACTACTAATAAAGTTGAAGCAAAACAATGACGTGTGTGGTGACAATTGAGACGAAAGTGAGAACGGTTCCTTTCTGCATGAGGAAGAAGCCACCAGAGTCGAAGGCCAACTTCCTGCAGCTTTCCAACTTATGCATGTAAAATTCATAAGCGTACTTTCCCTTCGGGATGTGCCTCAGCCCTTCCATCCAACTCTCCACGAACGTGTAGCTCATGACGTTCACCCGTCCCATGGCTGGGAAAAACATGAAGAGACGAACTGCATAGTAGAGGGCCACCACGCCGAGCAACAGCTTCCCTTCCAAGGTCATAATCGGCCAATCTCGAATTCTAAATTTTTAAATTATTTAATTTAAGAAACAAATAGGTTGTGAAGTAATAGTTTAGAATTTGGAGAAAGAAGAATTACGCAGTGTAAAAGACTGTGCACATGAGAGACATGTACACGCTTTGATGATGAAAAATTATTGATCCAAAGCTGTTGTTCATTGTATCTATAATATATCAATTTACGTATATAATAAATATTCGATCAAAGGGAATGAAATCATAGGATTTGAAATGCAAATATTGAAGTTAATAATAAATAAGTGAATAGGTAACTAATTTAAAAAGCTCATTTGTAGAATTACCCACGACGGCTTCAACGTCTTTGAACCGATCAAGGGCATATTGAATGTCAACGACGTTCTGGACAACATGAGCCAGGCTATCTTGGGGCAAATTTTCTTTTGACGGCGCCACGTGAATCGTTGCACTTCCCTTCGTCTCTTTAGATTTTGACTCAAAAGCTGCCCAGTTTTTGATGAAAACTTGGTCCAAATGGGGCATGTCGCATTGAGAGTTGGACATGACGACGGATCCTCGAAAGCATAGATTTTCAATGCAATGAACCAGAGACCCAGCTGAGAGGATGCAGATGATCTCCGAGGCAAACACATTCGTAGCAATGTTAAACAAGAGCCATAATTGATAAGCAATTGAGAGATTTTTCAAGATTTCGTCATCTGCAGCTGACACGGAGTAAAGGTAGGCAGGAAACCGAGGGTTTCCAACAATGTGAAGTGTCACCCCGATAAAGGCAATTAAGGTCAGCACTGCGTACATGAAAGCTGTCTTTTTGAATAGTCGGGTTTGAGCTGCTTGGCAGGCAGACATTTCGAGCATTGGTCCTTGTGGCATATTCGGCAGATTCCTCAGTGCAGATCCTTCAAATTATTATTATTATATATACATAAACAGTATAAACACGTTAGTATTTATAAAACATGGATAAGGTATTAATAAAGCAAAAATTGTTAAATAAATTTTTTAAGTTTAGAATACCAATGATGGATCTTTCAAGTTGACACCAACAATCAACGGATTGAACGACTCGCTCTTCTTTTCTTATGAATGACATTTGATTCGAGAATGGAATGAGCATTGCGAACATCCAGCCAAGTTGAGTCACGACGTTCAACGGGAGCGGTTCGTATGCCATTGTTAGGAGAAGCTGGACGAACTGAAAAGCAGTGGCAAAAAGGACCGCAATGAAGTTGATGTAATAGAACCAACTCCAAATTCCGCCACGATGGATCTCCAGATGAGTCCCAGGATATGGAACTTTGAATGGGAAAACTCCACCTATTTAGAATAAAAATTATGTAAAAGATGAGAAATGACATGATGAGACTAATTAATTTTTAAAAAAGAAGTAGAACTGTAAAATAAATTTATAATGACTAAGTAATGAAGTATTAACTTACATAATTTTACAATATTGAAATAGTATCTGTAAACTCCAAAGCTTTGATCTTCCATTTTCAAAGAACGGTCAGCGAGTGAAAATGGAGCGAGCGAACAAAATCAATGAGATTAAAGTGAATACGAGAAATAATCGAAACTGGACGAAGAAGGAAAAGAACGATTTATATTTAAATAGTTAAGAGGTGGATCCTTAAATGACTCAAATGAGGCTTCGGTCCCGAATCCGAGTTCTCCTTGGGGCTCGAGGTCAACCAATCGAAAAACTTAGTTCTCGTACATTTATGAATTCCTGATGAAAGTCCCGCCTTTCTCATGTAAATACACATTATTAATCGTCAAGAGTTGTTTATTATTCAGTTAAGAAATCATCTTATTCGTCACGCTAAGGTATAAAATGGATCGAGTCCTCAATTAAGTGACTTCCCCGTCATCATAATTCCTTTATCTAATTCCTTTTTATTTCTCTAATAAAGGAGAAATGAGAAATCAATTTTCCTCCTCTAGGCGGATTGCGTAGGATGAAAACTTGACTCTTTTGAATTATTAACTCCTTCATTCCTTGACTTTTCGGTCGAAAAGGAGTCAGAGGATTTCTCAGTCGGAGGTGAAATCTCCCAATCACATCTTCTCAACTTTGCCGTAATTTGTCAACTTTTGATCCCCAAAATGAAGACTTACTCCCAGGCGTATATGAAGTTTTTTAGCCTCTCATCTCTTCTCGGCATTTTTCCTTATAACATCCAAGAAGATGGGACGTTGGTGGAGGCTCATCGCACCGGCCCGCTCAGACTCTGGTATCAAGTGACCACGGCCCTGATGTTGGTCTACTGCTTTTTCCAATTCGCCATGATCACGGTGAGCTCGGTGATGGGAAAAGTGGACAAGTTGGGATGGTTCTCTCAGAGTTGCTGGCTCATCATGGGAATGTTCCCTCTCCCTTCAATTACCCTTTATACACGGAAATCCAAAAAGGTCATTTTTTATAAATATTATCATAATTAAGTGATTTAAATAAATAGTCGGAATTAAATTTTGGTTTTCATTTTCAGTTGACTGATACGCTCACTCGTTGGCTTCAATTAGAAAGAGATCTCATTGGCAGTGAGAATTTTAATCATTATAATATTACTTACCACAAATTATATATAAAAGCTTCACTTATGTGCATTATGCACTTCTATTATGGTCATTACTATTATTATTTATTAAACTATATTGTACGATATTTCCATAATTAGCATGTAAAATATTTTTAGTTCAGTGACTGATGGTGGGTTATTAACATCTATTAATTGTATCATTATAGCATATTTAATGAATTTTCATGTTCAAATTACTAATTGTTTAATGGTGATCACGCGTGTTCATGTCTATTGTTTAAAGAAAACTATTAATTAATCAATCAAGTAATAATCAATAATTAATCAAGTACATTTTTCTACCTTCATCCATTATCTAGTTAAAAAGCTAATATTCAATAAATTCAATTTATTTTAAGGCAAAAATAACGGACTTGACGCAAAAAACAAAAAAGTTTCAACAATCTTTGAAGCCTCGGTCCCAAAGGAAGAAATGGAATATGAGAACTTCCGTCGGTCCAACTATTGCTACACCACTCAAGTCAAGACGTTCCGTCGGCTTCTCTGGATGTACTTCATCATTGCTGTCCTCACTTCAGGTGTCGTCTCTCTTCACAACATTTATCATCCAAACTTCGGAGCCTACATCACTTGCCTGGTTGACCCAAATGGAGAAAATATTCTCATTTTATATGGCTCTGCTCTCGTTCAATTCTACATGGTTATTCTTCATACTTTTGCATAAATACTTTTACAATTATTCAAAATCGATTCTTTGGAATGTGTTATGCTTATACTTAAAGTTATTAGGTAGCTTTCACTAATTATAAGAATTAATGCATTTAGGTTTCAATGTGCATTTTACACACGGGGTCTTTTGAAATCTTAATGATGGCCAGTGTCCGATCAATTCGTCACTGCATTGAGTCTCTCTCTAACTTGAACTCTGTGTCAATGGAACGACGTGCGGTTTGTGGAAGGAAGAAGCCAAAGAACGACACGCTCGACGTGGCCACCATTGCTGAGAACATTGAAAAACGAGATGCCACACAGTATGGGAGCGCTCAAGAAATGCAGATTGAGGAAGCTACTGATAATTACCGAAGAGTCGAATTTGTTGTTGAGGTAAAAAACTACAAATAAATAGAATTTTTCCATCTTTTCATTGCTGAATAATTCATATAAAGGCTGATCCAAAAAAAAGTTAATTTTTTGTATTAAAATTTAAATGGTTATAATGTAAAAATACCTTTTTTGAATCAACCCATAACTAAGCTAAAAAATGCTAAATTAGGGAAACTAACTAGTAATAACGAATGTATTGTGGCTTACAAGGATCTCCGCTCGACCTTTTTTATTTTCATGGAAATGTGGGAAAAATTACCCTGGAATCTCTAAAGTGTTAACTACTAAATAATATTTGATCAAATTATACTTTTCTTCATAAAAATCAAATTCGTGAATTTAGTATGAACATTTTGCTAATATGCAAGATTCCAAGGTACCATGAAAATTAAAAAGGTCAGGCGGAGATCTTTGTAAGCAAAAGTAATTAACTAATAATCGGGAATGGAAATATTTAGAGCATCAATGATTGCTTCTCTGGCGGATTTTTGGCCCATCAAACACTTTACTTGGCTATGATGTGCATTCTTATTTTCGTGTTTCTTCGATCATCTGACACGACTTCGATTCTCCTCAGTGTTTTTTTTACGACTTACTCTGTGTTCTTCACGCTGAGGATCTGCTGTTTATTGCCGTTTTTAGGAAAGATGGGCGAAGACTCGGAGATCTTCATTTACTCCTGGCTTGAGGAGATACCGAAGCTTCTCCGCGGTGGAAAGCCGTACGAGACAGCTGAAGTGAAACTTCATGCTTGTCGAGTTCTGGGGATTAACTGTGGCGACTATTACGACATCCAAGGATCTACAATCTTGACATTCTTCTCTATTGTCACCACGTACCTTATCATCTTGCTTCAGCTTTAAATTCAATTATCGTAGATCGTCAGTCAAGCAATCTTGATAAGCAATAAGTATTTATTCGCAAGTAAATAAGAAGACTTAAAATTTTTACTTTAAGGGCAGGGCAGGATAAATTTGGTATAGGAGGATAGTCTTTCTTACATTTATTCTTTCTCTCTTGTTAGTTATATTTATGCCAATCTACCTATGTATAATTTGCAAAAAGTTGAAAAACCTTATATAATTCATAATGAACACGACGTGTAAATTGGTATTTAATGATTAGTGCTTAATTATTCAAGAGATGCTTCTATATAAAGATAAACGGAAGGTAAATTTCTATGTTTACTATTTTAGAAGTCAATGAGGACGATCAATTAAGTCGTTTTCTTGGCATTTATAGGGTATAGGAGTATAGGAATAGTTAGTACGAGTTTAACATTTATTCACTTATCATTCCTCATTGCACTACAAAAGACAATTAAGACAACGTTTGCATATTGAATTACTTTCATTTCAAATTGTCAATATGCCTAAACCAATTATGGATAGTCTTTATAAGTATTATTTGTATTATGGCGTATTTTATGCTTTTTTTTAATCTAGGTTAATATACTATTGAATTGGAGCTTTAAAATATCTCTCAATTTGTCATTTCTTATTATTGTTCATCACATCATCCTTTTACACTTCTATGGTTTATCAATGATAATAGCATTAAATATGACATTTTTTTAATTTGTTTACTAATGTCTTATCAAATATATATAATTAATACAGGGTTGTCAATATCTGGCTGAATTTTACTCACTTAATTCACAGGTTAGAAATTCAGAAAATCGAAAAGATTTTGACGACCATGTATGCCTCTGTATTGTGTACATAAAATAAAATAGCTTATTTTAAGGAAATTGTACTGATTAAGAAATAACATTACTAACTAACTGTTATTAGTAATAAATATTGTTAGTAATAAAGTCTGTATTTTTCAATGTTTATGATGAAGCGGTAGAAAGGTATTATATATACATATATTAAAATATTAATATTTAATCTTTAATCGTTGAAGAAAATACCGGTACCAAAAAATACATCTTAAGATATTATAAATACATTATGTAGTATAATAAAAGAAAATTATATCAGTGCAATAGGTACTTTAGAGTAACTTTAATGCAATGTTTATTTTTAAAGTTCAATCTTTAATTGTTGAGGTGAGTTAGATCTTTTTTGAATAATGTTGAGTTTAAATTTATTTTATGCATTTAATAATGATTCCTTTATAAATATAACAATAATGTATAAATACCTACATGTATTGTGTACATCTGCATTATAGTATGTATAATCATATGACTCTTCTTCATCTTTGATGGTATTTTATGGTAGATGAAAATAAATCATTAATACATTAATGTCAAATTGTACCTTTATTAAAATATTTGGACAGCTTCTTCTGGAGCAGAAATTAAACTTGATAAATATTTAACGATATCAATGTCTGAGTTTGAAAGTCCCAATTTCTTGCATGCCTTCGTTGAAATGTCCTGTTCGCACGCCTTTGGAGATGATGATAAAATGGATTTGAGCATGAAGACTTGGTCAGTGATTTCATTGAGAATGGATCCAATTCGAACGAAGAGGCTCAAATTGTCAACAAAGTTCTTCTGTGCGTTAAGCTCAAAGGTATGCAAATACGAGCCAGAATATGCTGGGCCAGAAATCTTCTTTTTCTCCATGTCAAGGATCGTGACTCTGTTCAAGTCTTTGGAACTCAGGAGATTTTGAAATTCGAGTCTCTCTGGAATGCAAAGGCCAATTATTTTATAGCCAGTAGAATGATCGTGAAGATGAGCCGAGATGAGAATTCCGCGGTGCCAACGGAGGACTTGAAACTTTCTTTCCCGTCCAGTTGGTACAAACGGAAGGATCGCATTAATGATGCAATTCACTTTGGCTCGAGTTTCCTCTTTCCCACAGATCACCAAAGGACGGCCGATGAGAATCGAGTAAACCACATGGTGAGCCACACGAGGAAATTGACGAAAGAATTTTAAAAGTCCATAACCAGGCGTTCCCCTTTTCATACTCCCACAAGCCAAATCCCACCAATGGACTTTCTCAACAACTTCACTTGTTCCATCCTCAGCTAACGGCTCAGAAAAACGGAAGTCTTCGTCAGAGCTAGTTGAAGTATTTCGCTTCTCCTCGACCTTAATTTCTAAGTTGCTAGTTGATCTTTTGGTCGGAATGGGAATTTTCTCTCCTCCACCTAAATGACCCTCGATTTCATACATGCTCTCGACGGATCCAATTGCTGAGGCGTAGTTGCTGCTCTCATTTCCGTTACGACACTGTAAATACATTAAATACAAATATTTACAAATTAATGATTTACTAAAATCCAAGAATAATATAAAATATTTATTGATAAAGTTATAATATAAATTACTTGAACGGGATTTTGATCAGAGTCTTCTTCTGATGTGATGCTATGAAAGCTTTCCGATTTATTGTCCAAAGGCGAAACAAGAGGAAGACTAGAGCTCAATTTTTCAATTATCACCAGCGGTTCGTCACCCATCGTTGAAAGTTGTTGGAAAGTGAGAGAACCAAATAATTTAACTTCGTTCTCAACTCCTGATCTTCCCTCATGATCAGTTGCTTCTTGTGAAACTTCCAATTTATCCTTAAAGTTAGAGGCACAGTTTTTGAATTCTTGGGTTAATTTTCCCATTTCCATAAAAATGAAGTCCGTTCGGGTTTCCTTTTCTAATAAATGCAAGCTTAAAACAAGGCACACGGTTCCAAATTGTCCCAATGTTGTGAGGGGCCTTAAAGTTTCTCCTTTTCTTTTCAAAGGATGGACCAATGGAATCCAGTCGAAATCTATCTTTGGAATAAAACTACCCAATTTATGCGGAGTCAAAATCCCCAAATTCTCCACCACATTTGAAAGTTTAGAATTTTGGCAGGTGAGGAGGAAATTGGAAATGAGTTCATATTCTGGTGGGTTTTCTTCGTTGGTTTCCTAATAATTAATAAAAGAATTTATATATAATTTAATTAAAGATACTAATCATTAAATTATATATTTAATTGCAAGTTTTATTTTTTGTATTAAATTAATAAAGTATAATATTAGACCTCTTCATATATGCTTTGCAGAATTGATTCTATTTCAGTATATTGATGAGCAATTTGATTAAGTGAAATCGAATCATCTTCTTTTTTCGTCTCACTCTCATTTTCCTCTTCAAATTCCGTTTCTGTTCTTTCGCCCGAGTATTGCAATAAAAAATCATCTTTAGCCCGACTAAGTTGATAAAGATAGTTTGAGAGTTCTTGACTAAACCAATGACGATTTGCTTCTTTTAACATCTTCGAGATCTTAATAGTCAAAAAGTATTTTAAGAATGTTAAGTTAATTGAGATTTTAAAGAATAAGATTATTTAGGATTATTATTAACATTATTTAAAAACCTTATTAAATTTCTTTAGAAAAACATTGAGAAGGCGATCAATTTTCACATGATCTTTTGAAACAAATCCAAAACAAAAAGGTCGTACGAATCCTCTTGCCTTAATGTCATAAAGGGTCAAGTATTGCATGATGGCATGAACATTTTTGAAAACATTCGTTCTCAGCACTTGAGTGTCTTGGCATACCTTGAATTTTCCACTAAAAATTAAAAAATTCATAAATTAAAATGCATATCTTAAGACAAAGCAATTAAATAAATCACAAGATAAAGTATTGCTTACTTACACTGAGTTAACTTGATAGTCAGTTGACATAAGATGAACTGCTAATGAGCTCAAGTTAATGTCCGTTTTTTCTGGAGCTGTGAATGGAATTGTGCATAATGGTATTGGTCCTTCCAATTCTGAAAACTCCGCAATAATGAAGAATTCATTTGATTTGTTCGTATTCTGAAAATAATAAAATTTACATTAAATATTTTCGATCAAAAGACTTAATTTGCAACATCAAGAAGTATATGATAATGAAATGATAGTTTATTCTACCTGGACCAAAGGCACATGACATTCTTCTATTACATCAAACTCGGATGGAAAATCCAAGATTGAATTTGGAAAAAAGTTACCCAGTTGTAAATTATAATTAGAATTCACAGTTTCTTGATTATCTTGCTCACGTCCAACATTATAATAATGGAAGTCAGCGTAAGTTAGAGACATTTAAGGAAAGCCTATTTAAAAAATTTCTAAATTATCATTATAGTTTTTCCTTATAATTATAAAAAATATTTAATTAATGACTTGTGATTTGATTAAAATACGCCTAGTTATAACGATAATTTAACATTTTTATTTTTTAGCCGAGCTAGTATATACAAAATACCCACCGAACAATGAACTTTAAGCTAGCTTTTGGCTATAATCATTTTTTGCTGCATGCCCCTATATTTTAAACGTTTTTAATGAATTTATCCAATCCATAATAAATATGTAAATTAATTACTTATACATTATGTTTTGTATGATCCAATATGATATAAATCATATGATTTGGTTAACCAATGACCGAGTTGATTAAATGCTATATTATCAACTTGATGTGCATTTTAGTAAGACAAAATTAAATAAAACATTTATTTTCCCTTGTAACTTTCACAATTAACTCGTCTCCTGTGTTTAAGCTTCGATTAATCATTTAAATGTTATTTTAAATAAATAATGTATTAATCTAAATTTAAATAAGAAATGTGAATGATAAACGTCATGAAAGTAAAAATGAATTTCGAAAATATGATTATCGTCCAGCATCATATCCAACTTTATTTCTCCTCTTGGACTCTACCACTCTTCGAACTGTCATGTAGAGACCAATTAATGAAGCCTGTGTCACAAATTAGACATTATTTCCTATGATATCAATCATTTAGTTAATATTTTTAAAATGTTTTGATTATATACGGTTGAAATAATGATGATGATGAAGATCAACATAGTCCAATAGCCAATTTTTCCAACATCAAAGCCCATTATCTTGAGTATATTTCTTTCTTCTATGTTTATCTAATTAACTTATAACTTTATATCCTTGTTACTGAATTTTAAATTAAAATATTAAACTTGTGCTGATTTCTCACAAAATTATTCGAACAATCTGTGTTCAAGAATCTAATGTTGTTTCAATTATCTTGCTTTTTATTCCCAATAACTTAAATGCAATGATCGGAATAAAATTGATTTATCCAATGATACTACTTTATTAAAGAACACCGAGACAATAAAAATGATGGCATTGTGTTTTATTGACGTTTAGATGCGATTCCTTGAACATTATGAAAATTTTTGCCCTTTTGAACATGATTTTGCAATCTAATTAAGATTTATTTATTCATGAATTCACTTTGACTCAATTTACCAATTTCCTATCAACGCGAATTCCTAACTGTTTATCATTGTTGATGTTTCAGTATGATAATATATATGAATGATTCCCCGTTTGTCCATTTTTCCCGTTTACAGGGTCTTCCACACTATTTCAATACTGTTTGGTAACATTATTTTAATTTGGAAGTATTACATTGTGCAAATAGAATCTCTAATAATAATAACTTTTATTACGTCGACGCGACAAAGACTCCTAACTGCAGTTAGCCTTCACATTGCCTCTAAAATGAAAAAAGCGAATAATTTTGTAATAAAACTTAACTACAAAACATTAAACTTGACTCTTTCGCGACCAAGTACTTGCTAGAATTAAACAATTTGTTCTTCTTTTGTCTGGAATTCTCAATGCCAAACACTATGCTGAATATTTGACATTTTAAGGGAGACGCAAAAATATACAGCGAGAACTATTAATAATATCTAATGTATAATATATCTAAAATATACATAATATCTAAATATAAGAGTCACAGAGAATAATACTTAGCACAGTAGCAGACATTGCTTGAATTTGTATTATACACTCAAAATGTCAAGATCGAAAGAAACTCGTCAAAAACATCAATCTGTTAGTCTGTTCGTTTAAAAAACTACAAAAACATTTTTTGGACTAAATCGTCAATTTGTAAGGAACTGTCGTGATGACCCCAACACCCGACACCCCGGTCTTAATCTCCTTCATGAAGAGGAAGACGACGAAGAGGAAGGAGAAATGAAGAGAATAGCCGACGAATTCGAGAATGATGGCTGTAGAATTTGACTCATCATAAACAAAGGAAACCACACTAATCGGAATCTCGACCAGAGTCACAACAAGAGCGTAGATTGACCAGATTTTCAAGTGCAACAAATTCCGCTAAAATCATAAATCAATTGGAGCTAAGTACTGGGGTTAAGATTATCATTGATCATCATTGATAATTAATATATACATGTAACAAAGTGAAAATCTCACATAATTGGCACCATAGAGGAGAATGATAGCAAAGGAAATCCCGGCAAGGCAGAGAATAAAGTCAATCCATATCACAGCCTGGGCTACCGCTGATCAAAAAGAGATTCCATGTTTATCATCTTCATATTTAAGGTTATGAATATATTTCATAATTGTTTAACTAGCACAATTGTTAAACTCAAACAATTTTTTGTGTAATTTATTCAGTCGTTATTGCCAAGAGTTGACATTGTTAACACATAAAATGCGTTAAACACATAAAAGACATCCAAAGAAGATAATCAAGTGAATGAGGGGTAAATGAAATAAAGCTTACAATCTTTGAATAAATAATCGTTGTAAGCTTTAAGAAATTCTGAGTCATATTTATGATGTTCTTCTGGCAGCGACCTTCTCTCAGTGGATGTGAGAGCAAGTGAAATTCCAAAGTACGAGAAGAAGCATATCCCAATACTGTAGATTATCTGAAAAGAAACGTAAACATTTTCAACATTGATCTTCTGTTCTTCTCATTCCAAATTCCAATATAATGTTATATAATAAATAGGATTAATTTTATTCACAACTCTTTTTACACATTATCATACTCTTAAGGTTAAAATTTTGATAAAGTCTCTTTTGATAATTTGAACAATTATTGATCATTGATTTATTTATTATTCAAAAATACAATCTGATTAGATTTGATCTTGCAACCTCTAAAGATTTTATTTTGATCTTTAATCAAATTTTAATTCAAATCTTTGTTTAATAAAAGGGGTCTAATTTACTGATACGGATGAATATTTGGAATAAGTAATATACCAATGCTAATAATATTCAATTAGTATTTATATTTATAAATAATGGTAATGTACCTAAATAAGGTTCAAAATAACATTACTTTATAATTTATAGAATTCTTTTACAATTTTAAATAGCTTTAATAGTAATAATAATGATAATAATAGTAATAGTAATAATAATAATAATAATAATAGTAATAATAATAATAATAATGATAATTTTGGTTTAAAGGTTAAACTATAAAGTTATATAGGAATAATCATTTATTATTTGATCTGACAAAAAATGCCACTTTTCATTATTCATTAAAATAGTCTAATCGCAGTATAAGCAGTTTAGATTTTTATCCTTTGTTCCAAAAGTAATAATGCATAATATAATATTTATGTACAAGATATACACGAGTTTGTGTGTATAAACGGAAGGAAATTACTAGCGAGGCAAGAAACAATAATTAACGTATTTAGGCAATAATTTATTCAAAATAAAGGAAGGAGTGGAAGGACCTTGCTAACAATGAGCATATTCAGTCTCAACTTTCGCAAGGCAATGTTTTAGCAAATAGAGAAGGACGGACTTACAATGAGGATCGAGGCGATGCCTTGAACACAGAGCTGAAGGGGCACACATTTGAGAGGCATAATGTCTGGTGTGGACGAGAACACATGAAAGAGTTCTGCGTTGAGGCAGCTCCTTCGTGAAACTGAGGGGGTTTGTTTGGGCCGTCAAAGTCCCATGCGAACTTTACAGGATGTACAATAGTGTTCATACACACCTTTAATTACGCGACCAACGACGATGGTGTGGAGTTTAAAATACTCTCAATTCTCCTCTTGGGGGGAGATTAGCGTAGTAGTGTCTTTTGAAAGTTTCTTTTTTTACAGTCATCTCTTTAAACAGGTTAGTGAGGGAAAGAGAAAAGTGAAATCGAGGCCTACTTTCCTCCCCTTCAACCAAGCCCAATTACTTAACATACTCGGAACATGAATTCATGAATCAAATGTAGGAAGTTCTCCTCCACGCCAAAGACCAAAGCGAAACCCTTTCTTTGACCTTAAGTCCTCTCAGGATCCTCAAACAACAACATAAATGAATTCTATTAAATGAATAGAATATGTATATATCCCCTAAAAGTTACAATACATATGATATTATCTTCCTTGTAAGTACTGATATATCTTTAACCAGAGGTTCATCTCCAATGCCTCATTGAGAAGCAGATGTCTTGTTCTTGGCTCTCATCGTCATCGCATCTATAAATGTACATGCCATGTGCTTAACCAACATTTCTCACTCACCTCAATTGACAGTCACCCTACATTTTCTGCCTTTTAATCCTCCCAATTTCCTACTTTGGGGATTCTCATTACTGGACCCGAACAAAACGAGAAAAAATAAGTCAAAAGAAGCCCAGATAAAATAAGCTCTGAGCTTTATTAATATTAATGAGATGAAATGAAATCATATGATATTCTTATGCAACACCAAAAGCTTATTGTTCTTCTTACTAAATTGTTGCCCAACTTGTCAACTAAAACGACTCTACCGTGAAGTTTGGGCCAAAAAGTTGATAGTAAAACGAGTGAGCAAAAATATGTATAAAACACATTAGTACAGAAAGTTCAGATAAATAAAATATAAGATTAACGTTTTAAAGAGTTTTATTTAAACATATATTCTGTTTTGATGGAGTCATTAAAAGTCATCGTCTCGTGTCTATCATATTGTATAGTATTAAAATTTTCTGATGCGTAAATATACATAAGTTATAATAGTTAAAATAGTTATACGTGTTAATAAAATGATTCACTTCAATTTTTAATGAATTATTAAACTCAATTTTGTTTGATGGATGCGCAGATTTAAGATTAAACACGAAATACTCTAATGATTTGAATGGTTTATAAACTTGTACTTTTAGGTAGGTACATTTCCATGTTCTTCAGCTTAATGCCCTAACTAATCTTCATGTCTAGTTCAATATAAAAGATGAGTAAACATTATCTATTTATTATTCATTTATTATTATTTTTCAATTTATCATATTACATATAATATACGAATGACCTTGTTTCTTGAATAAACATTTTAAACTTTCAGGATTTCATATTCAAATGAATCTGCCATTATCCTTTCATGATTCATAGCACCTAACATTAAAATTTTAGGTGTTATGAATTTTAAATTCAAAATTCAACTGATCTTAAGATGCTCTTAAATGAAAATTTCTTTCTCATCATTCTTACAAAATATTCCAAAAGCTATTTACAAGTTTAATACTTTAAATTATGACGTTTATTTTTATGTTAATTTAAAACGAAATGATAAAAGTGAAAGGAAATTAAAACTTGCACAAATAAAGCAATTCTTCATTATTTAAAATCATTCACTAATGATAATCTGACATTGAACCTCCCACAGAACTTCCGTTAAAAGATATTGATATTTTGTATGCTTAAGTTTTATTCTTATATGCAATCATCCTATAATATTTTATTTAATAATATATAATTTTCATAATATTTATATATATTCCATATGATTCTTAAATGAGGCAAAGTATTTGCAAAATAAGGAGTGATAAAAGAAGCTTTTGTGTAGTAAAGGAAAAAGATGGAAAGCTTCTGTAAAAAAATAACTTTATCGTTCTTTGCTGCTGATGTAAGTAGAAATCGACAATCTTCTATATAAATAATATGCTTGTTCCTTCTGCATCTCACTAGTTTCACTAGCATGAAAAAAAGAGAAGCCCAAATAAAAGCTTCGTGTGTATTCAATTATGTGCATGTGTATTGAATGGAGCATAAAATTGTCAAAGGCATTCGTATCCACAGAATGATGGTTTACGTTGTACGTTAGTTTCTTTAATATGTATAAGCTAATATAAACTGTTAATTTCATATAAGAATCAAAATTTTCTTGGTTTTATGTTTTGGTTCAATAGAGATCCTTGAACCTCGATCATTTTAATCCGTACACATTAAAGACTACCTACAAAGTGGGGAGAACTGCTTAAGATTGGAAATTAAGCTTTACATTTCTCATAAGCATCATAACTTATCATAAGAAACTATTGTACTTTGGTCTTCTGGGTTATAGTACCTACTCTGAATGAATAAAAAGGTAATTTTGTATCGTATAATTTTATAGTTGCACGAGTTGCAACATTATGCAGCCAGTTCTATATGGGAAAATCTGGTATTGTTAAGCAAATAAGATAAAGGATTTTGTTTTTTAAAAATTAAAGTCTATAATTTACGGGTCGTATGGAATGGAAGATATAATGAAAGAGTTGGAGTTGAGTTTGAGAGGATATATGGGAATATGGGTGGGTGAGACAGAAGAAGTGTACGTGTATGAAATCACACGTGCTCGGTCAAGAGTAGTTTGCTGGAGAGGATTCTCAGAACGTGGAGATGGAGGAGTTTAATCCGTAAAGGGCAGTGTGTGAAAGGAGGGTCCTTTTGTCCTCCCAGCTTAGTGGCTGAGTGTGATGGCAATAAATTACTTGAGTCTGTCATCGTTCCGTGAGGGTCCAATTGATCTCATTGAGCCCAGACATGAGTCCCTTGGGAGGGGCCGATGGAGCAGATCGTCCTCCCACCTGGAGCCGCGAGGAGGTCAGGAGAGGGCCGGGAAGTTATCTCAGGAAGTCGGTGCTTCCTTCCAGCTGGGGGTCGTCCATCTCTTATCTCTTCCAGCTGCGGACTCTCCGGAGTCTGACCCCACTTCTGTCCACATCAACATGTTCCTTCTCATCTCCATCCTCTGCTCCACACATCTCCTCCCCACCGTGATTTCCAGAAAATTCACCTCGGATGAACTCCTCGCCTCCTACTTCGCCCCACAAATATCCAGAGATATTGACGTCGATGTCTGCAAATCTCTCAAAGGTAGACTTTAAATTAAATAATTATTATGAGAATTCCATATTTAAAACACAATTTCTTGAATAAGGGGAGAATTGATAAAAGCTAAATAAACGCGCATGATATACATGAGAGTGTATTCATTCTTACACATTTAATACTACGTGTATAGCTACTTAATACACGTATGTAGTTAAGATAGCAGATATAGCACGCTGATAATACAGTATTAGGAATATCACATTTTGTCTAATGAGTCTTAATAAGCATGAATGAAGCTTAATAATGAAGCTTAATAATAAGATTTATCAAGTGCATTTAAAAATGTGCTTATATATTTAATTAACCTTTTTATTTGTCATTGGCAGGTTCGGAAGATATTGCGACTAGAAATGGCTACGAAGAAGAATTTGCTGCTCAGTTTAAATGGTTCGTTCTTATGTGTATTATCTTTATAAATACGTCTGATGCATTTGGTAATATCTGTGTTATGTCTATACTTAAAAGACTAGTTTGGCATTGATGAACAATTATGTAATTATTAGAACAGATACAGACAATCATATGATGTTCTTTATAACCAAGAACATTTTTTTCTATAATGACACAACGACAGCATGTGAGCTTTGATTTTAAATGAGTCAAGTGATATTTTGTAATTTGAAGGAAGAAGAGCAGACGAGCTGCGACAGCGCGACGTGAGCGAATTTGGGATTTTGGGGTAATCCCTTATGAGATTGATGGAAACTTTTCGGGTACCCACAAAACTCTATTTAAGCAGGTTATTCTCCATTTCAAAATAATTACTAAGGCGGGATGATTAAAAGCGGTTCATTACAACAAAGGCGATGAGACATTGGGAAAACAACACCTGCGTCAAGTTTGTGGAGAAGACTGAAGAGCATCCGAACTACATTGTGTTTACAGAGAAAGCCTGCGGTTGCTGCAGCTTCGTAGGCAAGCGAGGGAACGGACCTCAGGTGAGTCCAACTATAACAATCGTCAGACTCCCTCGTGCAGAGCAGGAGAGAAGGGACAACTAATGGATTTTTATGGGTTTGTAGGCTATTTCCATTGGGAAGAACTGTGACAAGTTTGGGATCGTTGTCCATGAGTTGGGCCACGCTGTGGGATTTTGGCATGAGCATACACGGCCAGACAGAGATGACCACGTTGTCATCATACGAGAGAACATCATGACTGGCCAGGAATACAATTTCAATAAACTCTCCCATGAAGAAGTGAATAGTCTCAAAGAAGGATATGACTTTGACTCCATTATGCACTACGCACGAAATACCTTTTCAAGAGTAAATTTTATTCCTTCGTACACAATTAATAACCTTTCCGCAACGACTAAGCTGTTATATTTAAATATACGGATTGGCAATTTAGAGTACGTATTTGGATACGATCCATCCACGGGAAGACCCAGGATCAAAGAAGCATCCAGAAATTGGGCAAAGAATTCGTCTCAGCTCTGGAGACATCGCCCAGGCTAATGCGCTTTACAAGTGCCCGAGTAAGTTCAATGAGTCAAAGGAAAGTTTGAGGTTCCATCCTTTGGGTATTTGCAGGGTGTGGACGAACGCTGCAGGAGCCTCAAGGCCAAGTCTTTTCCCCGAGTCATCCAAGTCTCAATTTGAGTCAATTGGGAGAAGGTGAAAGATGTGAGTGGCGGATTGTTGCCACTCACGGAGAAACCATTATTCTCAACATCACCGACTTTGACCTTCCGTTCTCCGAAGGATGCAAAATTGATTATTTGGAAATCAGAGATGGCTATTGGCACAAATCGAATCTTCTTGGTCAGAATTGTATTTTATAGCTATAATATGGCTTTTAAATCATAATGGGTAAAAATTAGTACTTTTAAGTTAATAAGCTGAATTTGTAAATCTTTTGTGTAATTCGTAATTTGTATTAAAAATGTGTAGGAAGGTTTTGCGGTGGAAATTTGAAATTCGACTCTCCTATTATTTCAACGGGCTCTAGGATGCTCCTCACTTACGTAATAACAGAAAATGCAAATGACTATCGTGGGTTTACTGCAGACTACGAAGGTTATTTACTTCTTATAATCTTTCCTTACTAAATATGACTTTGATGATGAAAAAATAAGAAAATAAGGAAAAAATTAAATTCAATGGTTCAGCCGATTGTGAATTTTCCATTATAAATTATTAACATCGTATGAGCCTGAACCTGACCTTTAAGCATTAAAGAATTAAAAAAGAAAAAGTTTCCTTCTCATGACACTCAAAGAAGTTTCTCACGTCGAAGTGATCTGATGTATTTATCTTTCTTGTTTCATTTATAGCTGTTTGTGGAGGCGATTTGAATGGCGATAATGGGCACTTGGAGTCGCCCAACTTTCCAGATGAATACCTCCCGAGCAAAGAGTGCGTTTGGAGAGTGAGAGTAGCGGAAGGATACCAGGTGAAAATGGAAATGAACCATTGGCTTTACCCACGGACATTCCCTATTGTTATTCCTTGTGAATTAGGTCGCTCTGCGGTTTCATTCATTCGAGATTGAAAACCACGAGAACTGCGTTTATGACTTCTTAGAAGTCAGAGACGGACGAAGCTCGAATTCGACGCTCATTGGCACCTACTGCGGTTATTACCCCCCGAGTCCCATCACTTCGTCCTCTAATGAGATATGGATAAGATTCGTGTCTGACGGAAGCGTTCAAAAAGCCGGTTTCAGTGCTTCCTATTTAAAAGGTATTCCATGCTTTCGTTTATTAATTCAAAATTCACTCATCCTTCGATTAAGCAAAATGAATTGTGAAAATGAAAGACATGAACTAGTTTAAATCTAGATACTTACAAAGGACTGTAATTTTAAAGTGCATTAGTATTATTACTTGAAAATTTCACCTGTTTTCTATTATCTGATGAGTTTTTTATATTTTGACTTTATAACCTCGTCAAAATATTTGTAAATACTATTATGAACTTTCTATCTTTATTATTAAAGCGACAAGTCTAGCAATAAGCTTGAGATTTGACAAAGATCTCTCATTGTTTTCTCATTTTTTACATATGCAATTAACAATTTTAGAATTGGATGAATGTGTGAAAGGAACCGATGACTGCGAACATAACTGTGTCAACACAATTGGTGAGAAATATTGACAAATTAAGCATTTTAAACTTCTTTCAAGTGATTGTGTCAATTAATTAATTTTATACGTTAGGATCGTATAATTGCGCTTGTAAATTTGGATTTGAACTTCATTCGAACGGGAGACAATGCGAGGATGCTTGTGGTGGAGTTATTGAAGAAAACAACGGAACTTTGACCAGCCCCTCGTTTCCCAATTTGTACCCTAGTAATAAACACTGTGCATGGGAAATCGTGGCTTCTCCATCAAGTCGCATAACCCTCAATTTTACTCACTTTGACCTCGAAGGAAATAATGTAAGTTTTATAGAAAATCAAAATCTTTTAAAAATCTTTTTATTAGTATATTCTTATTGCACAATTCATATTAAAGTATTCGTAATTTCGTATTACACTTTGTTCTTTATGAATTCTAGCAAGAATGCGACTACGATAGTGTAGAAGTTTATAGTAAACTCGGACAAGACGAGCTAAAACGTCATGGGAGTTTTTGCGGAGGTGAGAAATAAGACATGTTTCACAATCAGTAATTGCTAATTTCTCAACAAAAGACAAATGCGAGTTAGTTTAAATCAGCTTTTGTCACTTATTGCATTGATGTTGAAAAGGATTTACCTAATTGTTATTTTTGTGGATTTCTAGCTAAACCGCCGCCAATGATAACGAGTGAAGGGAACTCCATAAGAATTGTGTTCACCTCTGATAATTCCGTCCAAAAGACGGGATTTGCCCTCGTATTCTTTACAGGTAAAGTCCTCGAGTCTTTTCGAACTTCAATTTAACAGCCACCTTTTGAACACTTTAGACAAGGATGAGTGTGCGACAAACAATGGAGGTTGTGCTCATATTTGTAGAAACACCGTGGGCTCTTATGTCTGCGTCTGCCAGAATGGCTTCACTCTCCACGAAAACGGCCACGATTGCAAAGAAGGAGGTTGCAAGTATGAAATTGACACTCCACCAAGTGCTGAGGTCTCGAGTCCCAATTGGCCAGAACCTTATCCAGGAAAGAAGGAATGTGTTTGGCATCTTAAAACGACGAATGGTCATCGTGTTAGATTCATTTTTGAAGAATTTGAAGTCGAACCTCAACAGGATTGCAGCTATGATGCTGTTCTTGTGAGTCATTATTTGGACATATATTATATCCCATGTCTCTCTCTTTATCTTTGAATTTCATGTATTTCAATCAAAGATAAACTTATTGTTAATATATTTGGTATATATTTCATATAAAAGGTGTATGATGGATAATTTTTAGTTTTACGATGGACCAACATCTGAGTCTTCCCTTCTTGGGAAGTTTTGCGGATCAAAAGTTCCTCATCCAATTGTTGCGAGCACGAATCACATGATGATTCTTTTTAAGTCTGACTCGTCGGTTCATAGGAAAGGATTTCATGGAAAGCATTCTACAGGTACGATTTATTTTATATCATTTTGATGACTATCTAGAATACTCCTACCATAGATCTGATAATATTTACATTTACTGTTTTCATTTAATGATTTAATTTTTTTGTAGTATGTGGCGGATTGCTGTATGCAAGTGAAGAAGAAGCACACGTTTACTCTCATGCAGGCTACGGTGACGTAACGTATGAGAACTCGGAAGACTGCGAATGGATCATTGAAGCTGATGAGGACCAAGACATTGAACTCACTTTTGACTCCTTTGAGCTTGAAGACGAAAATGAATGCGCATTCGATTATATTGAGGTTTATTATTAAATAACTACTATAAAATATTAATGTTTAATATGTAATAAAAGTATGAATTGTGATATTGAACAGTATTGCCATTCAATTTTCAACTAAAACAAACAATAAGCTAATATGGATTTTTTTTACAATTGTATAGATTTATAACGGTGAGGATTCGACGGCTCCTTTATTAGGGCGGTTTTGCGGAAACAAAGTTCCTGAGACAATAAGATCCGAAGAGGGATCACTCCTCATTCGTTTCAAATCCGACGACACTGTGAACTCTAAAGGATTCTCGGCTATTTACAAGACGATTCCTTCAAAATCACTCGCTTCTGGGAGCTTGATAAAGAATTAACTTTAAATGAGGAGTTGAAATTAATAAAAAATTTTGTTCATCGACTTCGTACGCCTTTGCTTTTTATTCATGCTTATTATGTACATGTTTTGGATCTTATTGATCGAATTATTGTTTTTTGAAAATTAAAAGTTCTTTAAAATTTTAATTTTATAATTAATTGAGTTTGACATTTCATTTGTTCATCATAAACATTTTCGATTTATTGATCAGTGATCATCAATCATCTTCTCATTGTTTTCGCAAAAATCTCAAATTGACTAAAAGTTTAACAAAATGTCAATGCAATATTAAAGTTTAAACGGCGAAAAGTGAGGCTTAAGCTAAAGATTGATATTCCATGCGCATTCTCTATTTATTCTTTTCTTCTTTGCCAAAACTTTGAGCGGGCAAACACTAAACAAACTGGCTGCGAATTTCACAGCCGGGTTCGCCGGGTTCCCGTTCCTTCATAGCAGACCAACTCACACATTCTAACAATGGATCTTAATTTAGAAAATTTGGAGGAGTGGATTCAAGATGATAAACGAACGGTGTGTTTAGAAGATCACTCTTTAAAATATAAATAAGTTTTGAGCTATTAATATAATTTCAATCTTTAAGATTATTTTTAACGTATTTTTCATTTTCTATTTTAGATAAATTACAAGTTTTTGAGCATAAATCTTGGAATCAACATCAATCACGCCAAACAGTAAGTATATTTTAAATATTTTTATTGTTTACAATTATTGAAATTTATTTAATGGATTTAGTGAAAGTCACTTATTAGTCTTAACTTGTAAGTTATTTATCATACTATACTTTCCACTTTGATAACTGACATTATTACTCATTTCAATTTTAGGTTGCTTTTCAAGTGTTATGAAAAAAATAAGGACAAAATTGAGGCTACTTTTGTAATTTCTGGATTCGCAGCTGACACCAACTTCGGGGACAAAATACCAAAATATTCTTTTGTTTCAGATGATTTGACTAATGAAATTTCCAGTTCTTACTTCATTCTTTTGTGCAGCGCCGACAAACTTGAAGCAACAAAGAATAAGTTTTCAAAAATCTTTTCAATTCACATTTACTCACTCTCTCCTACCAGAGCATCATCATATGATGTTTTTTATTCGAATCTTCAAACGGAGGAAAATAAAAAAGCTTTTGAAGATAAATCAATTTTAAAGTATTAATATAAAATTTATAACAGTATCCATTTATGTTTGATTTAATTTCTAAAAAGATAAATGAACAATTCTGATATTAAAATTGTGATTTTTCAGCTTTGGAGGAATCAAATCTAAAGCAGGGATGGAAATTAAAGCGAAAAAAACCGAACTTCCAATAGTTGCGAAGAAAGAGGAAAAATCAAATGTCAAACCACAAAACTCTGAAGAATATTCTGGGTCAAACAAAGAGGCTCAAAAGAATTCAAGCGGCTTCAACTCAAATAATTCAAAAAGCAGAAGTTCTGGTAATAACAACAAAGACAGTGATCGAATTAAGAACATGTTTGCATCCGCTGCCTCGAAGCCGCCTAAGCCTAAAGAAAAGCCCGTTGTCGTCGTCTCGTCTGATGAAGAAGAAGTCGTTGAAGTTCCAAAAGCAAAGAAAGATGTCAAGAAATCTCAGAGCAAGTCGAAGAAACCGACCAAGCCATCCAATGCAAAAGCGAATAATACGTCGAAAAAATCCGAGCCAGAGAAAAAGAAGCGTAGAAGAATCAAAGATATTTTCTCTTCTGATTCTGAAGAATCCAAACATTCTGATTCTGATAATGGTAATTAATATTATATATTTATAATTTCATTTTGATGATTTATTTTTTTATACAGTTTTCATTTTTTAAATAGATAATCTATTATATAGTTTGATCAATTTTGAACTATTACTTAAAAATTACACTTTGCAAACAATCTGTTGTACAGAGAGCGTTCCTGATTCTCCAAAGAGAAAGAAACGACATGTGATCACTTCAGAATCAGAGGGTGAAGTGATGCCGCCCACTCCTCCACGAGTTGTGACACCTAAAAAGAAGGAACTTCCGCCAAGAAATAAAAACTTTGTCATGAAGGAAGTTACAAGAACATACACAGACGAAGAAGGATTTCAAGGTATATTTCAATTAACTCAAATAAGTTCCTTTCTTGCATTTCGTATTGATGAAATTGAAGGTGATTAAAATGCCTTGATTTAAAAACCAAATAATTGTAAGTGATTAAAAGCAGTTAATTTTTAAAATATACTCGATTTTCTTTACAGTGACGGTAAATGAGTGGGTTAAGGACAAAGTCCCAATGGAGACAGATGAGAAGGATGAAAAAGACGAAGAGGATGAAGTTGAAAAAGATGAGAAGGAGCCATCGCCAATAAAGATCAAAGAAAAGAAAGAAATTGTCAAGGGAGAAGCTGAGAAGCCTTCCAACATAAAAGGAACAAAAGAGACAGAAAAGAAAGAGCCGGAAAGGAAGGCAAGTAAAGTAAAGGCTCCTCCAAAGGGACAACCAACACTGATGTCATTCTTTAAAAAAAAATAACAAAGTTGTATCTTGTAAATAAGCTAATTTCATTACCTTATTAATGTTTAATTCATTATTATTATCATGTACTATTTAATATTGAATAAAACATCTTTATTATTAATATACCTATTGTGATTTATTGATTCAATTTTTTATTACATCTTGTTAAAAAACAATTTTTATACAATTAAAAAATTTAATTTAAAATAAAAATTAGTTTTATAAAAATTATATACAGGAAATAATTATCATCGTCATAATGACATATTCGTTAATCAGTTTCAACTTAATTGAAGTTTTTGAATTTTCTTGGTCTTAGTCATATTCTATTACGTAAATTATTGTTTGACAATTCTTTCTTAGCTCCTCCATTATAAATGGAATTTGAAGAAAAACTTTGTTTTTGACTTTCATATAAAAGAGAATTGATTTCGATCTGAATCTTCTTCACTTGCCGGATGAGTGGAAAGAGCAGATCAAAGTTTATCAAAACAGAATGAGCAAATTGAAGCTTCTTTTAAGTCAAGTAAAAATTGTGATTCTTTCAGAGATATTAAATTGCAAAAATAATTGCATAAATGAAGTTGATGTGAATACAACGGAAGAGAAGAGTTATCGTTATAACAAACAAGACACTCCATTTTTAATCAAATGAGTAAAAGATTAATCAATTGCAAATTATTTTTAGATATCAGAAAATCTAAATTATATATATTTAATATTTAATTAACAAGAAAGTGAGATTAGAGTATTAATTAGAGTTCGAGAGACAAAAACAAACATAATATTCTTCCTCTACTCTGCTCTCCGCTTTGATATGAATTGAGTTTATTCGTTCTTTTAGTCCTTTTAAGTCAGTGTTTCATTTGTCAACAGGTATATTGTGATAGATAGTGCAATATACGAGACTAAACTAGTAGAAAAGGAAAGTAGTAAAGTAGAGCTCCTTGTAAAAGTCTACTCCACTATAACATCTGTTACAGTCATTTAAAATAATTTAAAAAGATTAACTGTTATTTTAAGATTTTATACTATTTGTTCTATCTTATTCTTCGCATTAGTCTTTGCACTTTAATTATTTAGGCGATAAAATAAGCTTTGGTTGACTTTCAAATTTGAGTCGCAATGGTTGATGAAGCTACGAGAAAGACTTTAAGTGGGATTCCTTTTCTTAAGACCAAAGCAGGACCAAGAGACCCTCAATGGACAGAAAGGTTAAAAGAAGAACTAAGATCACTCATCAAGGTTATATTTTTGAAATTCTGAATTGTTTTAGAATTTAATTTATTGTAATAAAACAAAAAACTATGAACTATTAAAACTGAAATTCTCTCATTGACATTAATTAACATTTTAAATTGTGTCATTTAATAAATATTTTTTACCAACAGTATACTGAAAATAATAAAGGTGCTGACAATGATTGGTTCAGATTGGATCAAAGTAACAATGGGGCAAGATGGTTTGGGAAGTGCTGGCATGTCCAAGATATGCTCAAATACGAATTTGATATTGAATTCGACGTACGTAAAATAAAAAAAAATTGTTATATATAATAAGTTAGATATAAAAGATAGCTAGATTATGAAGATAGATGTTTTAGTTGTTTTAATTGCTTATGGATTTATTTAATAAAGATTCCAGTAACATATCCTGTTACGGCTCCTGAAATTGCAATTCCAGAACTTGACGGAAAAACGGCAAAAATGTTTAGAGGTAAAGGTTATTAATTATAGGCTATTGCTATTAAATTATGTGAAATTATACCATAATTCATTTTGACTATTAAATCGATTTACTTTTTACTGTTTTGTCTTTCAATATAGGTGGTAAGATCTGCTTAACAGACCACTTTAAACCTCTTTGGGCGAGAAATGTGCCTCAATTCGGAATCGCCCATGCTTTGGCACTCGGGGTAATTTCATTTTTACTTTTATGTACTATATAAATATTATACTCTATGTATGATTTATAATTCGAGTTTGTCCACTTACTATATGAATTTTTAATGAAACACTTAAATAGTTGGGACCTTGGCTGGCTGTGGAAATTCCTGAAATGATCGAAAAGGGAGTCATCAAATATCAAGAAAAAACAGAATAAATCAGCATTTTTTAACAAATAAATAAATAAACCCTTTATTTAAATCCATACACTCTATAATAATTTAACAGCAATACGGCAATATATATCATTAAACCGGGAGCATAGGCAAAGGTGATGCAAGTGGAGCATTTGACAAGGGAAAACTTTGATTTTGCTTCGTCTTGAAGTTTTGAGCAATGAAGCTTTGATTTTCTTCTGAGAACAAAAGTCCTAGTGTTAACTGTAACATGAAAAATATAACATTTAGATATTTGAAAAGATAAAGATATATAATAACTTAAGTATGCTTAATACCAATATAATAATTGGAATAACTGTTAAAGGTTAATTTTGCATTTTACTAATGTTTAGTTCATTTAATTTGCTTACATGATTTTCGAAAAGAAATCTTTTAATATTCAAAGTTAAACGAGGATTGACAATGTCGAGGTCGAAAGGATCAATGATCTCTTGAAGCTTCTTGACCAGATATTCCACTTCAATCTTGGGATGAACCCAATGAAGAAACTTTAAATCGAACAAGAATTGCATAGCCATTTGCGGCATGATCTCGTCTTTCAGTTTGTCTTCCAAGAGACAGACCTTTTCATAATGCTGGACAACTTTTTGGCCGATTTGAATTCGAAAGATTTCTCGCTCTCCCTTTGGAATTGTTTGACCAGCCTTGATCAGCTCGAGGCAAAGAGAAAAGAAAATCTTGTAGAGCAAATGGCAGATTTGAACCGGAACACGGACGGAAGCTTTAAGACTCTCTTCATTCTCACCAACTGGAATGTATTCTTCAGCAACCTAAACATTTTTATATAACGTCTTATTTGACAAAATAATGTAAAATAATAATTAAAACTTAACTTGAAATATTAATTAGGTATTTGTATAAAATTAAGCATTTGAAATGAACTAACTGGAATTATCCTTGAAATAATTTCAGGGCTAAGAACAAATTCACACAAGTCTTCATTTAATTTTTCTAATATGGCATTTCTCCAGACGAACCAACTTTTTTCGGATAAATTATCAAAATATTCCTTTAAGCTTGATAAATCCTGTTAATTAATCGAGATTAAGTATTTAACTGTACAAAAATCTAAGCAGTAAAATTTTAGTTTGAGTAATCTTACATTCTTTTCGAGTGATTTCCAGAGATTTGGTAATAGCTCGCCAGAAGAAAGAGCAAAAGCAAATCTCGCAACTGACAAGTCGGAATCCTTGACCAGATCTTCATTAAAAACACTTTTAAATTGTAGGAGAATTTGAGTTGACATTGAAGCTTTTGTGGAAGGGTCATTTAAAAATTGAAAATCAGCCCACAGGCTTTCAAATTCTTTATCAATTTCCAATAAAAAGGCAATTAGATGAGGAGACAAGCCCATGATTCTCATTTCGTCTTTCACTTCATATTGGGTTTCAAAGTGATTTCCTCCTGGGTTCTTCCAAGTGAATGATACAATGTCAAAATGCGTTTCCAAACTGAAAATCATTTAATGATTAACGTGTTTCAATCTTCAAAATTAATATTAATACCTTTTTAAAAATGATATATATTTTAATTATAATATTAAAATACCTTTGGAATCTTGGGAATGCGTCAGTTCGAATGAACTCGAATGATTTTTTAAGATTCGACGCAACAATTTCCTCACATTTTAATGAGAAAACCGGCATGTAAACTTCAGACCAGAAGGTTTTTCCTGAAGTTCCTAGCACGAGCTTCATGAAGCTATCACAATTAACTTTATGGACCAAATCGCAGGCAATCCGAAATTTTCCCATGTCGCTCAAAGAAGTTTCCGCGTAGAAGAGTAATTTATGACTGTAGGCTTCCATTAAGATTTCCTTCAATGGCTCAACATAATGAGAAAAGACGATTTCAGTGAGTTTAGAAATTCTCAACGGTTCTTCCACTTGGATAATTTCATTTGAAAACTCAACAGCACTTTTGGGTGTAAAAGAAAGGGAAAAGTTTTCAAATATTCGTTGAGGCTTCTTGGCTCCTTTCGCTGACAAATTGTAATCTTGTGGATCTAAATAGGTTTAATTTCACGTTTAATTTACATGTAATTGATTTAGATTTTATATAAGTACTAATGTTAATAAAAACTATTATTTAGGACTTTGGAGTGAATACCAATAAATAGGGAGTTCAAGAGGGAAATCATTGACGAGACATTATTTGTAAAGTCAGCATCTTTGTTAAATAAATTCATTCGACATAACTTGATCTTCTCATTGAGAATTTCTTTAAGAACATTTTCGGAAGTCATGTTCATTAATACTTGATAGGCCACAAGAGAATCAGAGAATTTCTTTAAAGGAATTGTACAATTATTATTATCATTATTACTCATAAAACTCATAATCATATAAATAATAATCGTATTTTCATGTGTTTCAATCGTATATTCGTGTCTATAAAACCAATTTTTAAATTAAATAATAAGACTTACTCGTGGTGTAATCCCAAAATTTTCAAATGATTCTTGACAATATGAAATAATCATTTCCTTAATTTTATTTCCAGACTCTAAATTTCCTGATAATTGAACATAACTATTCTTGTAGGGCTTATTCCTAGGGTCGAGTTTTTTGATAAAATAGAGCACCAAATGCAAAGCCATGATGACTTCTGACTTCTCCAAAAGCAATTCAACAAGTCTTGGAATCTCCAAGCACAACTTTAATTCCCCTGCACTTGTAAGGTCTTCTTGTGAAAATGTTCTAAGAATAAAAAAAAGAAAAATAATTATAATCATTTTCAAAAAAGTGATAGGATTAAAAATTAGGTTCATTCAATGAATAAAACATAAACGATTCATAAAGATTCATGTATTCAATGATCTTCTATTTATTTAATTTAAGTTTTACCTTTCATGAAGATACGAAGAATAATTTAATCTTTGAGGCATAGAATTGAGTTTTTGACGAAGTGAAGACAATTTATTAAACACAGAGGCCGAGCTCTCTTTCATTGTTCCAATTGTATCAGCTGCATCAATAAGATCCCGGTATCGTTCCCTGAAAACCATTCAGTAAATTAATTAGTAAATCTTTTCTAAAGAGAATCTAAATATAATCTACATAAAATGATCATTTAGTAAATCATAATCATGAATTACCCGACGAGCATTCTAAGCTCTTCTCTTTTCCTCTCAATCTCAAAGTTCAATTTCCTTTGCAATTCTTTCGCTTCTTCGATCGAGTGGGATTCAAAATGCTCTCGAACATTTAAAGAGGAATAAGAAGAATTCTGTTTAGGCGACAGCATTCCGAAGAAGTTAATTAAGTAAATTCAATTTATTAATGTATTTAATAAGAAATTGTCAATTTAAATAACGAAACTTTAATTTGAGAGGAAAAATTTGTGAAACAATCTGTGAGAAAATTTAAGGCTCTGTTTATTCATTGCGCTCTTTAGTTTACAATAAGATAAAAATCGTTTGGAAGGTTGCGTTTATTTGAGAGAGTTTAATAATTTTTCAAATAAAAATAAAAGTGATTAATTATTAATATTACTAATAAATGATTTTGATGTCTTTTTTATTTTTCTTCCATGAATCCGACTTGTTTTGAACGGAGTTTGTTGTCTCCTTCCGTGTTTTCCAGTTCGGACAACATTGATAAATTGTTGCCTTTTTCTGACGTTTCTTCTCTAGCTTCAACATTGAGAACTTCAATGGTGTTTACATTCGTGTTCTCAACAATATTTGCTGTATTTTTTTGCTCGTTGAGGGAATGGACATTGTTCAAATAGTTTATACTATTGTAGTAATGCTGAAAAATTAATATAATTGTTCATTTTCCGAGAGGAGAGTTTATGAAATTATGAACCATTTATGGGTTAAGTAATGAAAATTTCAATAAAATAGGTTTATATACCTTGTCGGTTTTCATATGCCAAATGGTTAATATAATGATTTTGCCCATTTCAAATACTATTCCAAATAGCAGAGAAGAAAGATAAGCAGTGAAAAATAAAAGCCCAACTTCCTTGTGGCTGCATTCCGTGAAATTAGGGAAGAGGAAGACAGAAAATAAAGCACCAATACAGATTAAGACCGATACACCAGCAAAAACCCTTCGTAATAAAATGTAAAATATTCACATTTAAGAAACTGGAAGTTAATTAAAAAATCAATATAACAAAACATTTTTTTAAAAGACTTTAAAAGCACACAGTCACAATTAATTACTCCTAGCAAAAGAAAATTAAAAAAGCATTAAGAAGGAATATTTCACCATGCTAATTTGGGTTGATCGTGTTTATTCCTCGGCTTTGGAATCAAGTCGATCATCCCAATCGTGATATTCACCTTTTGCATCTCATCATAATCTATAGATCCTCGAACTCCTTCGCTAAATGAGTTACTCGGCATCCTAATGGCATTTCCAGAAGCGTCCACATTGATCAGATTAAAGAGCTGCCGCATCTCAGCTCTCAATTCCTCCGGTGCTCTTTGTCTTGCCAAATCAGAAGTCTTTCGATTCTTTTGACAAGAAAGGCGTCTAATGGATATGTTCTCAACAAGACCTCTGTTTGAACTTGAGCCTTGACGTTTGAAATGTTCTGTGGAGGAATGACTCTCAGATTTTATAGGACCGTGAAAGAGTTGCTGCCAATTCAGCGTTTGTTGGACAGCCGATTCGCGTTTAGATTGATGGTGAGATGTGTAAACATTTTCTTTAATTCCTATAATTTTTTTGCCATTTAGAAATTAATTTTAATGAATCTATATTAATCAAGTTAAATGTTATGGCTTATTGGGATTCAAGCTTTGTGGCATAAAAAGCAAGAATTATTAACCTCTTCCGCTTTTGGATAATTTTGATTTGATGATTTGTGTTTCTTCTTCAATTTCCTCTTGATTAACTTTGGGAATGAGAGTTATAGAAGTGATGCTTCCAACTGAGTCTTTGTCATCCAAGTTATCATCATCATCGTCGTCTTCGTCCTCTTGGAAAATCCGACTTTTCTCCTCAATTTGAGCATAGACGTGATATTTGCTCTTTTCGTCAACAAAGATTCTCTTTTGCATGGCTTCTTGTCCACCTGGCAGATGTTTACCCCAGAATTTATAATGATCTTGGCCAAATTGAAACTTTTGAAATATTGCCGAAATTTGGAATTTTAATGATAAGGACTTTAATACCTAAGAGGAGACTCAGACGAAACCCGTGTTTCTTGTCAGCAGTTGCCTTCAAAGCTGTATCAATTACAAAGTCCATTTCATCAAATCTCTGTTCATAATTCTCTGGATCTCTTAATTATCGTAAAAAGGTACAATTAACAAAGCTCTTATTTTTATATATTTACAATGGACTAATATTGTCCTTCTACCTCAATGTAAAAACTCCACCAAAGAAAATGTATTTTACCCATCATGTTCTTCTTCCAAATCCATATGAATTTCACCTTAAAAATAATTTGTTCCACCATAATATATTTTGAAGAAATATGCATATTTTATTTAAAAACTTTTAGTTATAAGTCGATTCTCTTCACAAATTGCAGCCATTCATAAGATAATATGTTATTTTGTCACTTTCTGTATTATATTAATTATTTTACATTAATCTTTATAATATTGAAAAATTCTTTTAGCTTATTCGACAATCGGTTCTTGACAATTCTCTTCTGATTCTGAGTCTGATAAATACAGTGGAAGGCTCTGACTTCTGAGAACATGACTTATGACTTGTAAATATTAACATTAAGTTCTAAGCAACGGTTGTTGTAATTCATTTATTATATAAATTAATTGAGATCTAAATAATTATTTTCTTACTTTAATCTTTTCCCCAGTGGTTCTTTTATTATTAATTTTAATAAATGACGAGAATTCTTACAGATTTGTTTTAAATTTTAAGAATTCGCTTGTTATTTTTCGTGACATCTAAGCCTTATCATGATTTTATTTCTTTATGTTATGAAGTCACTTATCAATAATCCTATGCAATGTAATATACCTATATAATCACGAAGACTTACTTGAATATCATTATTTGTGGTTCATTGATACATATTGACTAAGTTGGAAAATTAATTTTCATGGGTGGAAAAATCACATTTTTTCAGGTGAAACGATTTCCATCATGGTGGAAACTTCACATGATGGAAGATTAACATTTTCAATGGTGGACTTTTCAGGTAGAAGTTTAAATGGGATCCATTTACAATTAGGTATTTATTTTTAATAAAGAAAAAATGTTAACAAATATTACCTAAAAAGACGGACAAGAAAAACACACATGAGAAGTGTGAATAAAGCAGATGCCATTGGAATAGGAATAACGAGGATGGACCAAAATAATTTCTTAGCTGTTTTATCTTTATCCAGACACTGTTTAAAAAGTTAATTCTTTTAAGATAAAAGAACTACACATTATGCATTTATTAATGTAACAGTACATACCAAACAGCAGTGTTTATGTATATGTAGAAGCTTACATAACATAATGCGCAAACTTACATGATTCATGTTTTTGGAACGAGTCTTTTTGAACTTCCAAGGCTCAAATATAAAATCTGAAAATTAAATCAAGGCTTAAGAACGTCGAAAATAAAAATAAATCACATTTAAATTAATATAAGAAATAGTTTAAATAGAAGTTTAGATTAGACCAACCGTAAGGAATGCCTATATTTAAGATAACTGACTGACTGAGACCAATCTTAAAATGGTTTAAGAAACTAAAACACACTAAACTAAATGAAATTAACAGTATAAAAGTTAACATATAAATTACTTATTATAAGCAAAGTCATTGCAATTAAATACAGATTCGCCACAAGAGCTGTCACCAGTCTTTGACCAATTGTATAAACCGACCGAGGAGACCTGAATTAAATAAATCATATAAAAATAGTTCACTTTCCTGAACCTCAATGAAATAATTTTCAGTATTACCAATTTAAAAAGCCATAATAGACATGCTGTCCTTGTCTCCATTCCCTCCTTCAAATACATTAAAATTAAATCTTGAAAAACCAATTAGAAATTTGTATTTTGAAATCACTTTTTAATTTGAAAGCAAATACCTGAAACAACGTCTGGCAATAAAGTAACGACTGAGCAGATCATTGGATGTTAAAGACGTAAGTATCCGCGGGGGAAATTCAATCACAGCGTTAACGAAAAAGTACCAAGCGTCGTTCGTTTCAAGACTTCTTACTATGATAGAACGGCAAAACCTTTAAACGTTAAAAGAACATAAAACAATAAATCAATAAAAAAAAGAGCTTTAAATGCATAATGGATTAGGTATGTAGACTGACCATTTGGGATTATCCCCAGCATTATCCGTCTGAATTAGCAGGTCGCTCACAACACCAAGAGACACATCTTCATTGACAACAAATTTTTCACGCGTGTATGGCATGAAACCACCTTTAGGCTTAAGTTCATGAATCTGCATATTTAAAACATTTTTTCAAATCTTATGAGACATAATGCATATGCATAATTTATATAAGATTATTTAAATGTTTTCTTATGAGATGCTAATTGTGATTTATAAAAAACGAAATATAAAAGATATTCAAGAATTATTGTGCTGGACCTTTCCTGGTGATTTGGATCCAAATAAATGAATCGTGACTTTAGCTGAAGTTGGTTTTGTCCCGCGTTCAGGACCAGCCGTAAAGATGCTGATTAAATACTTTGAAGCTCCAATGTCTGAATGCTCAGTCATTAATTTGTCATCCTTATAAATAGAAAATAGATAAAAGAAAGTCATGAATGCAAGTGAAAGCTAATGTGTATAAACTAAAAGGTATACCCTTATTCGCTTCTTCTGTTTTAAGATATACCCCACGGCGGCTATGATGTATGTAAATAATATGAGACCTCCTAAGCATGAGCAAAAAATTACGAGATTTTTTTCAATGGGATTAAATTTTGAGGTTAGATCCGATAAATTTTTAGTCGAGCTATTTGATGTCGCCTGATTGTTGTCACTCGAATTCATGACTGGTTAATTAAGATATCCCGCAAAGATTAAATACATTGCCCAAACAGGCATTATCATCAACATAATTTTGAATACTTAATACAAAATAATTCAATAATATTATCTTAAAATTAAATCGCTTTTTAAAAAAAATTAATTAGCTCTTTGTTTGTTTTATGTTCTTTTAGCTACAGTGTTTTTTTTAGCCTTCTAAAATTACAAGATAAAGAAGATTGATGTGAAAATATATGTAATATGCAATGAAAGATTAAAGAGTGAACGAAAGGATAGTTGTAAATAAATTTAATTTCATATCATATTTCGTTTATATTTCAAAAATTTCCAACATTTATAAGTCGATTCTAATACATAATACATGTATAGCAAGATCTGAAAAAAGTTGGCAATTGAAATTAAATCTAGCTAACTAATATTGAACAACAATTTCAAAGTCGGTGGCTTTTCGACATTCATGATAATCAATTATAACTCCTTATTAAACATGCTTCGCCTTTTCAATCTCTTCACTCTCTTCATCGAAAGTCGGAAGTTTGTCGGATGAATGGTTGTTGTTGGTGTTGTTCGGAGACTCGTCGGGTCCCTTGACCCATCTCATTGTCCTTCGTAAGATCCCTTTGATCTTCTCATCCACCACGAAGCCCATTAAGTCCTTTTTCGTGATCATTCCCATCACTTGATTGTGATTGTCAACGACGACCAAATGGCGAAGGCCAAGTGTTCGAAATTTCATATGTGTTCGGTGAAGAGAAAACTGAAGATTCACGGTGCACGACGAAGTATTGATATATGGGAGCTGAAACATTTATGAATAATTAAAAGAGAGAATTTATTTAAATTGGAATATCCGTTAGTTAAATTACCAGATTAACAAAAACTTCCTTGTAACGGTCGTCGTTTGAGTATGAATTGAGAATGGTGTTAACAGCCATGGTGTCTTTTAATTTGTTTGAGCTATACTGAAAATAATAAGTTGTTCATTCGTTTGTTTATATTTTAGTTTTAAAAAATGACAATTTTTTTTATAAATTAATCTTTATTTTGTATATTTTTTATTTGTAGAACCTCTGGAAAAGATATTCTAATTTTGTCAATGTCATCTCTTCTTAATTCAGTTGCATCAAATGATTCAGTTTTTGTCAATAATATTGTCATTTCCAATCTGCATGATTTAAATATGATTTTAGAATTAACTTCATGCTAACTAAACTAAACAACTATTTAAATATTTGATTTAAATAGGATTAAGAAATACAAAATAGTTAGAAATACCTTGTGATAATTCCTAAGAAAGTCCGTTTAAAACCGTAACCTGATTGAACGACAGGAAATCCTCCGTGATTCGTATCAAGAAGGAAGTTTGCCAAGACTTGGACAGATTCTCTTACATTGACAAACCTCACGGGGTTTGCCATCACATCTGCAGCTTTGTAAAGTTCTAAATTAACCCTAAATAAAATATATTTATTCAAAGCCAAATATAATAATAATTTATAAGTTAATTTTTTTAAAATCCCGAAAAAGTTTTAAGTTTTAAAAAATTCCTTTCCGTCAAAAAAGATATATCTTGTGTTTAATATAGTTATGCCGTAACCTTTTTCCTTTTTTATAAACTCGCAGCTCTGATTCCAAATACGGGATGCATTTGAACTCTAGGATTGAGTGGTAAAGCGGGTGAGTAATTAAATCCCCTATGAACTTGGCCAACATTACTACAAACATAATTAGAAGTGACATGTTGATGTCGTTCGTCATTTCAATCTGTCAAAAATGGAACATAATATAAAAGAAAGCATTATAAAACTAAAAAATATAATATCTACTTAGTTATAAAAACTACGTATATCATAAATTACTGTTTAATAAACTAGTTAAATACTGACGAGCATAACGACGGATGTAATTGGGAGTCTCGTCGTTCCAACCATGAAAGCTGCTGATCCAAGCAAAGCAAATATCCCCGGATCCATCCATTCCCAATCCTTAGGATTTTGGTCAATTTGGTGCTCAAAGGCGTGATGTCCGGCTCGTCCAACCATTCTCCCAATCAAAGCACCTATCACACTATAGAAGAATAATTAAAACATTTGACCTCTGACGCTTATCCCATTGAAGAAAGAACTCACAGTTGAGGAATGAGCAAACCGCTCGTTACAGAAGTCAACGACGTCCAAGAAGAGAATATGAAAAAGAAGAAGAATATGATTGACAAATTCCCAAGGCTGAAATATCGAGCTGTGTGTCTTGAGAATAAGTTCCGAATCATTTGGGGCCAAGAGCCAAAAAGTAATGTAGCAGCTATAAGAAAATAGTTAAAAAACATTAACATTATTAAAACATATATTGTAAACATTTTTGTAGGAATGCATTAAAATAAAAATGATTACATTCATGATACATTCCAGTTTGAACAACTTTATTTTCTAAAAACTCGATCTTCACATCTCTCTTGCATTGAAAAGCATGAAAAACGGCGTATTTCCCCTGGTTTTGACTATTCGAATCAGCTATGTGGTCCAATTCTTTACAATCAAATAAGAGTAGTGACCAAATGACAATAAACGAAGATAAAAACTGAAATAAATGAAGTTATTAATTATTTCCATTGTATTATTAAACTGTTAATTTACATTATGTAAAAATATGAGATTACAGCGATGAAAACAGGTTCTATAACTTTGACTAGGTTCAGGATTTCAGTCCGATTAATCTTTGCTAGCATTCTCCGTCGAATTCTGGCAGCTTTCAAGTGAGTGAAAGTGAAAATACCTCCAATCAATCCACCAAGAATTCCAATGATAAACGTTGGAATCAGAATTTCAATGCTCAACGTCACATTCTCTTTCACCTAGTAAATCAATATATATGTTAACAAGATTTTTATTCATTTAACTTTACTTTTCATTATATTATTATAATCTTTAACCTAAATTGAATACAAAATTATAAGACACAAATCACCTCAAACAAAGCAGATTCAGCTAATTGAAAATACGAAAGAAAATTTCTCGGCTCTTTCGCATTTTGTTCCGTTATATGATAGTGAATAGCTGTGATGAATCCACGCAGAGTCTCTGTAACTCCTCGAGCCAAAATGCAGCAAACGAAAGTCTGATTTCAAATGTATTTTAAATAATTAAATCTAACTATTGATTTC
Source organism: Neelides sp. FZ-2019 (assembly GCA_009869795.1). NCBI lineage: Eukaryota > Metazoa > Arthropoda > Collembola > Neelipleona > Neelidae > Neelides > Neelides sp. FZ-2019. The sequence goes on along the minus strand of VJMY01000565.1, from coordinate 2,944 downwards.
ATTTTTTATCAAAAGATTTGTATTGCAGAAAGAGTGACATGCACCTGCCAAGTGAGAATACTTGTCCAATAAGAGCTCATTTCTTCCATAGCAAAAAGGAGTCCAGTGATGGGCGCAGAAAAAGCCGAAGCGACGCCGCTGGCCACTCCAATGCAAATCAAATTGTGCCTCTCTTGACAATCTCTGTATCTGCAGACTGACAAGCACCGACCGCTGTTGCAGCATCCAAGGTTCTCCGCATCCTCGGCATGAACTTTGCTCTGACAGCAATTTGAATTCATTGGTTTTGCCATGAAAGAGGAAACCATCGCTCCAATATGAACTAAAGGACCTTCAAATCCAACTGGTAGACCACTGAAAAATTAATAATTATTAATTTAAGTAAATATTTCAATTAGTATTTTTCATCGTTAGTACTCATTCATTTCATCATTTAAAATGTGAAATGACAGGATTTGATTTATAAGATAATCTTTATCAACCTAATTGTAGAAAGGATTGTCGAAATAATTTTACAAGATAACGTCCTGAAGCTTAGCACATTCCTCACCTAAGGAAATGAACCAAAGGAGTGAAAGCTGAAAAACCAATTAAAATTAAATCTTGTAATATGACGTGTACCACTGCTCCGTTGAGTATTCCAATAATTTCTGCAACTCCAGATCCGGAAGCCCATGGACAAAAGTAAACACAAATGATGGCTGAGAGAGCTGTAATTGAGCAACTGAGCCCCATGTAGTAGAGCCATAAACGATAAATTTGACCTCTCTGAAATATCCAATTTTACTTTAAAATCAATACTTTGAATTAATTTTAGTCTAGATGAGAGTTTATAATTATAAATACCTCGACATAACTCGCAATAAATGGATTGTAAAAAATTTGAAAACGTTCACAGATCTCTTTCATTCCAAAAGCCACAATTCCAATGATGATGGAAATGAGACATACAGTCTTCCATGTATCACAGTCTCTTCTAAATATTTAATAAATAATTACATTTAAAAATCTATATTTAAACAACTTAAAATTAATGTTAAGATTTCTTGCACTCACTTTGGAGGCAATTCTTCTAACCATCTTCTATAGACTTCAGTCTGTGATGGGAGGATCGAGGCATTTTCATAAGTCTCTAATACTCGAAGTTCTTCTCTCGTATACTGATGTTGCTTCTTATGCGGTTGAAAGTCACGACCCTAAATGAATTAATCATAGTAGGTTAATGATTTACATTATTCGATGTCTTTTTAATAAAAATCACATAATGTAATTGAAGCAATATGAAATCATTTAGGATTGGCCTATTAAACGTTATATTTATAAAGACCTTTTTGAAGAATCCGAATCTATCATCTTTGGGATGAATTCCACCGATATCTTCAGGCTGACTTGGAAGCGAAACAGCATATTGACTCAGAGAGCGAGTTTGGGCTAACCATAAGACCAATTAACACTTTAATTATATATCTTAAATTTCAAAAGCTATAAATGCATGAAAAAATACCAAATCTCTGACGGCGGTTGATGAGATCCGAATTTGCACCGGAAGGATCCGCGGAGTTTTGGTGGAGCGAGTCCTCGCTCTGGTGCTCCATTTCGGCGACTCAGGTAGGAAGTTGTGGGGGTGATAAGAGGCTCAATGTCAACCAGTGCAGTGGCTTATGCTACCAATTGATTTCCATGTTCCTTTCATGTTCACTTCACCATAATAAAAGTAGCATATCTCGACCAAAGGATCCAATCCGGGGAGGAAATGCACATTGACCCAGAAAGATCCCAACGCGATAATGACACTCATATACCTAGCACTCTCATATATCCCTATGCCAACTTGGACACAACTCCGAGACCACAGAGGCTTATTTACATAAAAGTGCATTTTTATCCGCTTGTCCCAATACGAATAGCTCTTGCTATACTCGCAATGTCGTCATATACTTCTTCGAAAAAGCTCCATGTAAAATCTTATAGGAATAAAAATGAAAACTTTTCACCTATATCGTCTATAGTTAGGATATTAGGAAGATAAGAATATTTACAGTTTGCTTAAAGATTAAGATTACATTCTACATAATAAATAAAATTGCAACTTGAAATCTGTCTACCTACCTGGCTTTAAGAGACTCTTAAATAATATATATGTCAAGATCTGATCCCGAAAACGTTCAATGGGCGTTTTAAACGACCACAGCTAGGTGAGAGCTAATCAAAATTGCCAGACCCCGAAATCACATTTAAGTAATGAAGAATTAAGCTATATATTGTAAGGGCATGTTTAATAATGTTCAATTATCTTAGGTTAGGTCAAAGGTTAAATGCATTTAGAAAAATTAAGCCTTGATTGTACATTACCAATATACGATTTCGGCATTTGGCAATTTTGACTAGGTCTCACCTAGTTGCGGTCGTTTAAAACGTTTTCGGGATTCTAACATATATATATATATATATATATATGTAAGCAATAAGCTATAATGAAAGCTGATTGTATCCAAAATAAAGAATAAGAGCATTTTGAGCTTACATTTTTAAATTGGTCAGAATCTCACGTAAATCACTAATTAATGAAAATGCTATTTTTAAAATGCACATTATCTTCTATTCCGTTTCTATTTTACTCTTAATTGAAACTGCAGACAGTTTAAGCTATAAGTTGTAAGACGTAAAATGATTTATTGTTCTATAGTCATTCAATTAATTATCTTCATAGATTATCATTATTAATATAAAAGGATTTTTGAAGTTTGACATTTCTCGAATTAAGCATTTCTTATTTATTGCTACTGTTCCCTCGGATAAAGTACGTTGACATTGGAAGTCGATTTGTTTGTTACTAGCTCCAAATTAACTAATTAAATATTATTATTTGGAAAATCTAAAAAAAATTAACATTAAATGTACATGGAAAAGTTTTTTTGATTTTCCATTTAATATTATTTAAATA
>VJMY01000564.1:0-47871 GCA_009869795.1 Neelides sp. FZ-2019 | reverse complement strand
TAGAAAGAAAGGTGGATTTAGTTTTTTCAAACTGTGTCCTACATTGGGTCGAAGATAAAGAAAGAGCAGCTCAAAATATTTTCAAACTTCTTAAGCCAGGAGGAAAGAGTTATTTAAATATTGTTTATAGCAAAGACATCGTTCGATCAATGCCAGAGGATTTATTATGGCCACAATTGGGAAGTTCTCCGTTTTTTAAAATGCAGATGAGCCCAGACCGGCAGGTGGAAATGTGGAAAAACTTCTTTAATTCTCATGGAGCTGTATTTATAGAAGGAAAATTTAGATTAGCTGAATGGAGATGGGAAAATAAGACTACAATGAATAAAATACTTCAATTAATGTGGTCATTTTATACCAAATGCTATGCAAACAACTATACTTCACTCTTATCAATGGGAGAAGAATACCTGGACAAACTACGAGGCTATATATATTGTACTGCTTTGGCAAATTTGAATGAATTACCAAAAACTGAAATTGATGAAGATAAGAAATTTATAGAATTTGGTCTCCTAGAAATTAAAGTAGAGATTCCATTAGCTTATCATTAAATAATTTTTCAAATCATTCCCAAATATTAAATTATAATTCTAAAAATTAAGGAATTATTGTAATTAATAATAAATGAGTAGATATCAACCTTTTAATAAAATTCTATTTTAAACATCTATTATAAAATTCAATCAAAATCGAATTTCTAAATTTATATATTTTTTCATTAAGCGTAATCACTAAATTAAAAATGCATTTATCAGATTACTTTTTATGAATACCTTTTAAGTTTTTATCAATTTTGCATAATTGCTATACATTTATTTTCAATTTATAATTGTTATAACAATTAAAGTTTTAGCCATATTAAAATAGTTAAATAAATAGAAAATGAATAAATAGTGCTATAATAATTAAACTTTTAGCCATATTAAAATAGTAAAATAAATGGAAAATGAATAAATAATAAGTAGGACTTATAATTGAAAACTCTAAGGTAAGAAGGCCTACACATAGGCCCTTAAGGTTTATACAATGTAACTTTCGCTTAACTCTCACTTACATATATGGGTAATATATTGACACAAATGAATGTTCCTCTTAGAAGTAATTTAAGTGAAATTTTTAAAATTTAGAATATTGTTTTAAGTAAGTAGGGTATTAATTAAGAATATTTTGAGGTATATAAAGGGCGAATATGTAAAGTAAACGAATCAGAAACCGAGACGCTGCCCAAGTAGGAGCTGAGGACTAATCTGGATTTGGCCGGGGAAATTGAGAATTATTGCGATCGCCCAGGGCTAAGGATTTTGGATCGAAATTGTACTTTTGCAAGTGTAAAACGTAAGGGGAATAGCAGTAAGCTAACCATTAAGCGTAAGTACATAAAATGACAAAAAATTATTTATAAAAAAACTCAAAAACATACCCGTTCTTTCTATTCTTTAGGTATTCATTTATTGTTTTTTTAGCAATTTCAATTTGAGTGCTATTAATTGTATTGTAAATTTCCGAATTCATATCCATATTCTGCGGTTTTATGAATATTTAACCTTGTAAATGTAATTTGTTAATAACGTATAAAAACGTTTGACGCAAATTCATCACTGCTGGCCTTTATATAGGAAATATCTACATTATAAAATGAGTAGAATAAAACAGGTTGCGAAACAAAATGTTAAGATTAAGAATGGAATTTAGCTGAAAGTTTCATATTACATAAATTGTAAATTTAGAATCAAGGTCAAGAGTCAAAATTATTATGAAACAAATTGTAATCGAGGTTGATTTATATTATTATTTCCTTATGCATATATCCAGAAATTCTGAATATATATATGTTATAACAAATTAATGTTTTAGCCATTAAAATAGTAAATGAATAAATAGTAAGTAGGACTTGAGTGAAACTCTAAGGTATGTAGTCTCTTAAAATATCACATAGGTTATACAATGTAACTTTCCCTTAACTCTCTTTTATATTACATGTACATGTATGCGTAATATATTAACACATTGAATGTTCCTCTTATCAAGGGAACAGTCGGAGTAGGGAAACCTCAAATTGCCGGAAAATTGGTAAGAATGGGCTTTGGAGCGCCTTGAACCCTCTGCCAGCCTCTTTGGTTCCAACACTCAACCATTTTCAAAAATCGTAAAAATTTGTTTAGCTTCGTTGTAATTTTGAGCTGGCTACGCTACTGGTTATACTACTTTCAAAAACTTTCGTAATTTTGAAACTGAGTATAGCAAGTAAATGAAAAGAATTAGACAAAATTTATATCTCAATTAGTTACTACGTTATATTAAAATTTTCAAAAAATGACTCAAAAAAACCAATCCTAATTTTCGAAAAAATTTTAAAATGGTTGACACAATAAAGTATACTTTTTATAGTTTAATATAAAATTAGAAAAAACTTAGAAAAATTTCGGAGAGCCCAACGATTGACACCCCAACCGAAAAATCCATATGGTTGTGTGTTAAACACTAGCGGAAATGCTTGAATTGGGAGAAAAATGTACTCGACTACTTCCGCAAAAAATTATCGCGATGTTCCCGAGGGTCGCGGTTTCAAATAGTTTCCCATATCTGTTTGCATTTAAAAGAAAGTATGATTGTTAGTTTTAGAGTGAGTTTAGACTTATTAAAAATGTTCAAAATCCTAAGACTCAAACTGAATTATAAACTTATAATATTACAGATTCACCATTTCCAATTACCAATTTTCAATACTACAATATTTTCATCCTATTAGCTAAAACAATTAATTACTATTACACATTTTTTACATTTATCCCAAAAATAACTACTTCCTAAAAATCATTTCATGCTATTTATTACGCCAAAATGATTTCTATTTTTATATAAATAAATTTTAATATATTTATTTTTTCCATCATAAATATTTGCATTAAAATTTTCTGAATAAATTATATTAATTCCAATATCAATTATTTGTTCAATTATTTTTATTTCTTCTATAAGTACATCCTAATTCTGGCTCAGGAATTGAAATTTCACAATTTTTTAAATTTTAAGACCAAATCTTTTTGTATTTTCTTCTTTTTTCTAATATGTATGATTTCTTTTTTGTATGAGGGCTTAATGTAAATTTTAAAATTTAAAGATCATGGTAAGTTAAGCATATCATGATAAGTAGTAATTATACCTCTTAGCACGCACAGTTCATCATTGTTTGAAATTTTTAATATTTATATTTTAAACGATGTATCTTGTGATCACTTGTTTCAAGACAAATGGCCAATGATATTGCAAATGCAATGTGATTTAATTTTTGCAATATGCACAAAGATTTCTATGATAAAACGTTGAAATTTATGCATTAGAATTGGTTATAATATGTATCTATTAAATTCGCTCATATAAATATCTTTATAAATATGGTTTATATCTGTAGAATTTTACAAAGTAACAAAATTTATATTAAAAATAAGTATTGATCGTTTTAAAAATAGCTTTAATAAAAATTTGTTTAAAATTAAGTTTTAATCTTTTCAATACTTAATAAATCTTACTTAAAATAAATACTTAGAAAATTTAAGTTTATTTTTGTTATATTAATTATCTATTAACCATAAAAACAGTTAAATAATAATAAATGAATAATAGTAAGTATGACTTTAGTGAAACTCTAAGGTATTTAAGCATTTAATGATAACACATAGGCCTTAAGGTTTTTAGTGTAAATTTCCCTTAAACTCTTCTTTTATATTTCATTTACATGTATTCGTAATATATTGACCCAATTGAATGTTCCTCTTAGATGTAATTTAAGTGAAATTTTGTAAATTTAGAATATTATTTTAAGTAAGTAGGATATTAAATAAGGATATCTTGAGGTGTAAAAAAGGCATATATGAAAAGCAAAGGATCAGAAACCATTATTATACATTTAAATTTGCCAAATAATATTTTGGCAAATATTTTCTCTTAAATTAATTGGTGAATTAGTTAATGTGGGGTAAAACTTTTTTTTTTATATATTTAACAAATTTGGTGGCGATAGAAAGATAATTTAATACTTTGTCATAATTAAATACATAATTAAATACATAGACATAATTAAAATTAATACGATAATATTTTATTAATCAACATTTAAGTATAAATATTTATAATTTGTGGAAATCATGTATAGAGATTACTGGAAAATGTCCAGATCTTCATTTTGACTCTAGTTAATTTGACTTGGATTGGATTTGTCGCGACCTCGACTTCACTCCACTTTCCTCACATGTCCATGGAGGAGAAAGGAAGGTCGAATCTCACAACGTGCTAAAACCTCAAATATCTTGGAGGGAATTTTGTATTCTCACATGTTAAATTCTATCGCATTTCTGTCGTTGGTTCGTTTCACTCTGACTGCATAGTTGAATTATGATAATTTCCTATTACTAAAAAATAGTAAATACATTCTTGTCGCTCTCCGGCTTGCTCGTTTCTGTCGCCCTAACTAAAAAATTTTATTCCACTATTATCATTTCCATTGCGTCAATTAGCAATTATCAGTCAACCTTGATTATGGGCTCGAAAGAGTCTGAAGTTGAGACAGGAGGGTCGCCGGCCAAATTCCCTCGCTTGGACCTCGAAAATGAGGAAGACGAGGGCTGTGAAAGCGTCCAGGGGAAGGATTACGTCGACAAGGAAGTTTGGGTACGAATGACCAATTACCTACATAATTATATTAATTATTAATTTAATTAACTCTTTATTTTATATAATAGATTAGCATAACAGTAGACAATCCTTTCACGCCCATGATGATTATTATTAATTAAAATTCTGTTTTGTTAAATTATTCAATTAAAGTTTTAATTATTATATAATGGTTGGGTTTTTTTTATAAAATTAAAACTTCTTGTTTCCAGTTATTCGGTTGGAACATGACGCCCAGAGCTACACTTTTCGGCTACACTAACGAGATCGTGAAGGAATTCCATGATCCCTCCAATAAACTTAAGCGTAAGTCAGCTATTAAATTCAGATTTTAAATTACTCATTACGTATAATTAATAGCAATTGTTATTCATTTATTTTAATTCCTGGTTATTCTTTTAGATTACTAATGGTTGGAGTCCGGGAAAGAGGACTAAGCTTGAAATATTTCTAAGTCCAGTTGACCCGAAAATGTTTCTAAGTTCAGTGGGTCAATAAGACGAGGGTCAATGGCCGTTGGTTAGGTTAGGTTAGGGTCAATTGACCCTCTGAACTTAGGAATATTTCAAGTTTAGCCCTCTTTCCCGTACTCCAACCATTACTAAATTATTTACAAAAGTACATAATTACTATATATTAGAGTTAAATAATTGTGAAGATCGTTGTTGTTTTTCAGGTCCTGTTGACTTGACTCGGCCGAAGAGCGACGGGAGTTCACGACGTGAGGATTTCCCCTCCTACAATTATTGGATGACCAACGGGTTGACGAGCTTCAACTTGCGAGTTGGACTCAATTTCATGAAACCCATGGCTGGCGAGACCGCCAAAATAAAGCTGGCGCCTGACAAATCCTACAGGGCCATCGTAGTTGAAAGTGAGAATCATCTTCGCAACAAAATATTTAATTACTCCCTGTTCGCTGGAGGAAAAAGGTTACAACCCACATCCAAATATGCCTACTGAGTCAGTCTGATACTATTGAGTGTAGTTTTTCAGAATATGTTCTAAATGCATTAAAAGCTTTACACAGTTTTAAAATTCTACACTCTATAGGGCTTTAGACTAACTCAATGGGCATATTTGGAAGTGGGTAGTAACCTTTTTCCTCCAGCGAACAGGGAGTAAGTATGAATTCCTTGATTTAATTTATTTTGTCTCAATGTTCAGAACGGGCGAATTTCGTGGAAATTTACAAGGAAGCAGCGTTAGTTCACGGGTATATGATCTTGGCGGACAATAGGGGACTTATTGGACTCAAGTTGATTAACGAGGGGGTAAACATTTTTATACTTGGCTAATTTACATTTAACTAATTTGACTAATCTTACAATTCTTCATCTACCTTGATATTTAGTTTAATTTGCTTAATTGGGTTTAAATGTGTTTGCAGGTTGCCGCGGTTCATCGGGCCCTCGAAATTGGCGACGAGGTGATATTCACCGGCGGCTACGCCCACTTGTACAACTCCAGAGAGGCGGAGATCAACTCCTCCATGGCAAATGTCAAGGGAGTTGACTTGGAGATCCGAATGGACGCCTACGAGTTCGACACGATCTTCATTGCCAACAGGGGTGTCCAACTTCCGCTTCACCTCTTCCGTAAGTTCTTCCCCATGGTTCAGTTCAATATTCTGGATTTCAATTGGTTCTTAATTAATCTAACTAAATCCTTATTAACTAAATAATTTTTATTTAAACTACATTTTGTTTTAATCCATTTCATCGTTTAGTCGTTGGCGATCCGACGCAAATCAACGGGGGATTTAATTTGTTCACACCCACTGAACTAGTCAAGTGAGTCATTTCCCATTTTAAATGTCAATTTTCTCCATTTGGAGATCTTGTTTTTGAATTTCCCAGCTTTATAATTTTCTTTGTTTTGCTTGAGCCAGGAAATTGCATAATCTCGAGATGTTGAACGGCTTCGACCTCATTGGGGTCATTTCGTCCCAGAAGAAGAGGGAAAGATCCTCCAGATACACCGCCGCAATCAAATTCGCCGACAACCAGACCCGTGCCCTAACGCAATTCAATGGGATCAAGTCACTCGTAATTCAAGACGTCGACAAGTCAGAACAGAACTCGATCATGTAAGAGGAAAAACCCCCCAAACCCAAAAATAAGTCATTCGATTAATTAATTAATTAATTAATTAATTAATTAATTAATTAATTTGGATTTTAATTAATCAGCGAATCATGGATATGTTGATTTAAATCATTAAATTGATTTGATTCCAGTGTGAAGTTGTTCCTCAATTTCGATAACTTGATTGGGGCCGCAACGAAATTTAAAAGGGGGAATCTCATCCTGTTCACCAACTTGGCCGGACGAAAGTTCCAAGGCGGGCTTTTCCATGACAATCTCTACGTTCCGCACACGTTCGCGTCATCCAACTACACTAGGGTAAACTCATTTTTTAATTATAGTAAATTACACAATTAAGCGCACTTCACACAACCAACTAATTGAATAAACTTATAAATGACTTTTGTTGATCAAAGGTTTATGTTGGTCGTGAGATCGAGTCCTACATCTCCCAGCGTCCGAAAGAATACACGAGCCATATTCTCCAGAATTTCGGTCATTTGTTGAATCCTCTACCTGCACCACCAAGTTCTGGCGAATCTTCCATCATGTCCCAATCGCCACCAACGGCTCCAAAGGCTCCACTGTCACCAACGGTATCAACGACCCCGCCAGCATCATCGGCTCAACCTGTCCCGAATAACCCAGCTCCGATGTCGGATAACTCTGAGGTTCAAGAGCCTTCGTCACTTTCACCGCAACTTCCAACCAGAGATTCACAAGAATCAACTCAAGAGATTCATCTCCTCATTCCACCGGACTTGGACATTGAAATTAACATGGAAGTGGAAACGCAGACAATTATTTAATTCAAATCCCCTCTTTTTATATTCATCCAATCCTTGTTTACATGATTTAAATATTTAATTCCGTTCATTTAATAAGTAGGTACCAAAAATTTTTATAGATATAAAAACCTTTTGAACGTTAGGAAATGACTGAATAAATTAAACACATTTACTGGTTGAGTTTATTAAATTATTATTATTATTTAGGAGATTTGAAAGTATTAATAATTTAAGTTTTTTCTTGAATTAAGCTCTCATTGTTCAATTAAGAAACTGGAAAGAAGATTTTCTTTATTTATCGTATAAGATAAGTTTTTACCTCATTATAAAAGGGACCTGAACCTTTAAACGGTTAATGCTACATTTTTTTCAATATCACATTCGAAAGATCATTTCAATCCGGAAAAACGTAGACATTTTTGAAAATGTTCATATTACGCACTGCGTAATGTAGGTATAAGAAATCACTTTAACACTCATAAAAGGGACCTGAACTCCTTGGGGGTGTGAGCTAGAGAAAAGTTTATTTAACAAGATCTCTTCAGAATTATAGTGCGGAAAAACGTACAGGCGAAAATTTTTTAATTTTGCCATTGATTAAAAGATATATAAGCAGAAATTAATTTTCCTGTTTAACTAATGGAACTATAAAAGGGTCTTTTTGTATGAGAACTCCTTGATTGTGAGGGATAAAAAGTTTCGTATCACATTCTATTCTGAATTGAAAGGCGGAAAATATTGAAAAAAAATTAAAAAATTCTTCAATGGTTTAATGATGTAACCAATAATTAAATAATTACAATTAAATTTGTAACTAGCAAAATGGAAAACTTAACTCTCCCATTAACATCTGGCATAGTTCTTTAAATTAATTTTGCAATTTACTTTGTCATTTTAATTACTAATATCAATTGCGACATTCGATAAAAATTATTTTAACTATAAATTTTAAACATAGATTATTTAAATCCTAGGCGTAATCATTTAATCGTTTTTAGTTTTTGTTGTACAAGTGTCTATGCTCTCTAATCTATACCTTTAATAGCTATTACTTAATTATAACATTATCCAGGTTAGGTTTAATCCTCAATAAGCTTTTTTTCAAGCTTTTTAAGACAAACACGTGATCGTGCATAGAAAATCTTGAATGCAATATAATTTATTCACTTAATCTTCTTATTTTCGTACATATATAAATATAGCTCAGTCGGTAATGGAATATAATTTAAAATAAGATCTTTATAGCGATTGTGATCGCAAAAATAATCAAGAATAGCTTGTCTTTCTTTCATTTAACTTTGTAAAATTTTCTTCGAAAAATGAAGAAAATAGACGTTATCTTTATTTTATCCATTATTACTGGAGGTAATTAATTAATATGCGAATTAAAGTAAAAGTTTAATTTAGTTAAATTTGAAATATTCAATCAAATTGAACAATTGGGATTTAATCAATCAATATTTAAATCTTATTGAAATTTAAAAAGCTCACGTATATATTTTATAACTAGGAAATGCACAAGGATTTGGAACTGGGGTAGTTCCTTTCAATTGTCCAATGCCAACGGCTCTAATGAATAAATTGCCATTTAAAACTCAAGTTTTACCATGCGACCAAGACTGCGTTCACAACCATAAAGCAAAAAATGGAGCTTGCGATTCAGTCGGCAATTGCATTTGCGATTATAGAAGTACAACTCCACAATTGAATGCAACAATTCCAGTTGCCTACAGTGAGCAATATTGCACAGGGACAGCCTGCCAATGTTCCAACACTGGTATATCTGAAGTAAATATAAATGTTTGTATTGGAGATTGCACTTGTAACCATGGGGCAACTGGTGGAACATGTGACTTTGAAAATAAGCAATGTCATTGCGACTATGATTTCAACTCTACGTTTCCAAAGGTACTACGTTTAATTAATTAAAGTCAAGGATTTGAATGATTAAATATTTGAATTTAACCTTTGTTAATAATTTTTAATTGGTAATTACCTAATATTAATTGCAAAAATTATATTTTCTACTTAATATTCTAAATTATTTGTAGTGGACGCAGGATATGTGTATAATTGAAAAATTAATCCAAAATCCAAACGGTATTTCACAAGGGCAAGCAATGATGGTTCAACTCTTAACCATTCAGAGTTCGATAAAAGCTGCTTCAATTACTATCCAGCAACTCGATGATACAAATCGGAAAGTTTGTCCTGGATTACCCGCATTATTGGGATTACCAGCATCAACACCATTATTGGGATAGTTATTAATAACAATATCGATCAACAACCAATAAAAATACAATAAATTACTATACTTTTATTTTCATATAAGAAATACAGATCAATGCAAAATGAAAATATAATGAATTCTCGGGACCAAAGGTCCCGTAGTTATTTCATCAAATATTCTAAAACATTTTCCTTTGGATCTTCGTTTCAATAATAATATTATCGAATATAATCTTTTAAGCAAATAAAAAATTAAAATTAAGACTATAAAACCTACCACTAAAGATATTATTGTTTTTGCAGTTGTGCCCCTCCATTTATCAATTTCTAGATCCGCTCTTTCTAGTTATAATTTGTTGATAAAGGATTTCGAATAAAGATTTAAGGAATAAACTAATAAATGTAATAATGTAGAAAGGATAAATTAAATTAGTAAGTTCATGGCGATTAAGCCATAATCCCATAATACACATGTTTAATCTTGAGGAAATGTCTTTCATAATTTTATATCAAGATAAGATATACGAGAGATGTGGCGATACTCTTAACAAGTATTTTGCAATTTAAATTATTATTTGAAGGATATGATCAGCTCCATATACATTAATTTATTTTATTAATTATTCATTTATATTTAGATTAAATATTGAATCTTGAAAAACATAAATTATCTGTATTTAATATGGATGATGAATTACTATTACATAGATTAGTATTGGAATTTTAAATTATAATAGTAAAGCACAATTTTACAAAAAATGGCTAAAATAAAAATAAAGCGTAATAAGTTCTTACATTGACAAATTATGCTAATCTTAAGGGATGCTGAATAAATTTTTGTTTTATGGTTTCATTGGATGAATGTGTAATTTTGAAATTACATGAATTTCTTTAAATTCCAAATTTCAACATTTTATTTTACCCGACAAATACCCGACAATTTTTAAAAGCCAAATTCCGGCCATGCATAATAGGTAATTCTAAGATTTTAATATACATAGTTAAATTTTTTCATAAGAACCAGAATTTAATCTTACTGGAATTAAATAATTATAAATGTATTCATATATTTAATGAATGAAATATATAAATAATGTTTATACAAATGTAATAATATATTTACATATTTATTTAATTTGTTTGTGTTTAATATTTTTTAAATGTAAATGCATTATACATTTTAAATATTTCGACTTCTGACAATATTATACATAAATGAATATCATCATTAAAACCACAAATCATCATGCACTATAATCGTACTAAGGGTGGAGTTTTATTGTGTTGAGAAAATGACAGCTGAAATTGATTCTGGAAGAGCTTCTCGAAGATTACCTATGAAATTATTTTTTAAACATTAAATATTGCCGCTTCTAATTATTACACCATCCATAAAATCGAAAATCCCCAAATGATTGGGAAAAGAATCAATTTTTTACAAGATCTCTCACATCTTATTCATGACAATGTTGAAAGAAGAGATGACGATAGTCTCACAACTTCCGTGAACGCTGGACGTTTTCCTCAATTCCGCGAATCACTCATCAAATTCAATGAGGGAACCGGGTTCAATATTCAGATTCCTCCAAGGGAAACTCCTCTACCAAACCAAATCAACGTTTTAGAACTGAAAGATGTAAAATTTGCTTCTCAAAGAAAACACACATCCAAAAGATGCGTTCAATGTACAAAGTTTGTGTGTTCTGTTCATAGTATGGTCGAAATTACTTATAATTCACTTTTATAATTAGATTTTCCTCATTTATCTTTGTATTTGCAATCTAATCTAAGATAATCAAAAGTTCTGTTTAGTATACTACATTATGTTAATAAGTGTGCATGAAAAGGCACAATGTGTTATTTGTACTATTTCTTGACACATTGCTTTCCTTACGGTTAATTTTAATGGATATATGTATGTATTGTAAAATGGAAAATTGATTTGCTCATCAAGTCAAGCTCAAGTCTGATCTAAGTATTAATTTCCAAATGATGAATTTTGATCTTTTATATGATATTTTTTATTTTTCATTAGCTATTTAACTATTACTAACTATTTTTTAATCAATTGTAATTTACATTACATTGCGACTCAAACGTTTTCAAGGAGTTTATATATATATTCTTATAATACTTTTTTTTACTATTTGTACTAGTTTAACCCTTTTTCAACTGGTCGATTAGCTGGTCCATTAATATATGAATTAACTTATAATTGAACTTAACTTATTTAAAAAGGATGTAGTGCTAATAAACAATAATAATCCCAATTACTATTTGTATAGCTACAAAGCATTTGAACATTTAAGCTATGTATTATGATTATGATTATAATTCCTCGTTTATTTGAGCCGAGATTTGCCGTTTATTTGGCGTCCGTAGATGAGTGGGAGTTTTTGGTTTAGCTGTTGGCGTGTTGAGCAAAGGTGACTAATTGTGTTTAATGAGAGTTTGGTAGTAGGGAAAGTGGGGAATTCCTTTTGGCTCCAAGGCTTTTCCACCCCGTCCACTCCCTCGCCCAACTCCCTTGGACCAACATTGGACTTCCATTGGAGCTGGTGAGCAGGAGAGAAATCCCTTGTGTCGTCATGACTCCCGAGGAATTGTGAAAAGGGATGTTTTGGACGGCGGCCGCCGCGGCGGTCTTTTTCCTCTTCTCCCCCGCAGCGAGTCTCGTGTTCGACTGCGCCGAGATCGCCGAGGCCTGCATTTGCTACAAGGAACAAGGGGGCACGGAGATACAATGTCCGAACAAACCCCTCGCCTCATTCCCCATCTCCTTCAAAAGTAAGAAATTTAATTCACCCGGGTTTTACTTTCAATAATTACTCTCGCATTTTTAATGTAATGTCAACAATTGGGATGTTGGTAGAATGCATTTAGAATGTATTTAGTTTTATTTTTGCATTTTACCTATTTCATAAGATGTGGTTTTATTTTGTAGTTTCAAATTTTATCAGATTTTCCCCCTGGTTTGTAAATGAAGGGTAATTTGAATTCTCCCGGGTTATGCATAACTTGGTTGTAAAAGTTAACTTTGTATATTTCTGAACAATATTTAGGTGTTTTAAGGGGAATTCTTTTATAATTGGAACTTGCCAGTTTTAGATTTAAAATGAAATTAGAAATCTCCCGGGTAAATTTCCTTACTTGAATAAACGGTTTTGATTTATAACAGGATTTATTGTAGAATGTTTAATTTATCCTTAGTTTATAATTCATAAATGCATGTTATTTAGGTTAGTTGGGCATTTGAATTTGTAATTTGCCTTAGTTTTATTTGTAGAATTTCTCGAATTTCATAATAAAGTGGAGTATTTGAATGTTTTTATTGGTAATTGCTCTTATAATGATTGTAAATGACGATAAAGTTGATTGATCTCGTCGGTTTTCCCATTTTGCATCCGAGTGATTGTAGTGTTTATTCCCCATGTCCATTTCTTCCAGTTTATGTCCATTTGTCTGCGGTGGTTCGACGGAGGAGAAACGAGTTTTTTATACTTTGACCTTCTCGGAATTGAGGAATTACGTTGGTTTTCCTGGGAGTCTATTTCACACATCTCAGCGCAGTTCAAACTCCAGAACTCCAACATTTACAAAGATATGTATTGAAGTTCCTTTGGCGGACGTCTGAGCTTAATAGCTCCTTTTCTTTAAGGCATTTATCTGATGAGTAAAGGAACAGAATGAACCCAAATGGACTTTGCCATGTTTAAAGACCTTTTTTACTTATTTTGTAGGGGTAAATAAGAGATTAAATGCTCTGGATTTCTCACTTCAAATGCATTGAATATCTGGATTACATTGGTATGAATACAAACTTCCACGAGCGGATTAATTCCACTTGGAGTTTCATAGGGAAGGTCCATGGGTAATGTAGTTATTTATTTCGTTAGTTAATGACGGATGTGGCGGAGAAAAAAGCCAAAACACATTTGTCATTTCATTTCATGACTTCGACTTTGGGGGCTTTTCCTTCATTCTAACCCATATTGTAGAACACATTTGATTAGGTAGAAAATAAATGAGAAATGAGTTTATTTGGCTTTCCATGCTTATATATATATATGCTCGCAGTGGTTAGGAAGATTAGGAATGCAATCATGGAATTAATTTTAATTAAGAGAAATGAATGTAAATGAACTTTACATTATTTAGTGCATAATGTGGGGTAAAGGAGAAATGGGATGAATTGCTAGACCGTTATGCGTTAGCATGAGGATGAGGGAGATTTGCAAATTTTAATTTTGCTTCTTTTTCCTCTTCAGTTGTTCCTTTGAGTGACGGCGCGGGTAAATTGACGATCAACTGCGATCCTGAAAATGAACATTTCAACTCCTCACTGGCCAAAGGACTCAAATTCAACCAAACGCTACAAGACTTCACGCTGTCCAGAATCGAAGTCAACTTTTGTCCGTCCATTGACAATGTGAGTGGTTGTAACAATAAATAAATGTCAGAGTATTTCCAAGTTTAAATGCAAGTTTAATTCCAGGTTATTTGTAATTTTAAATTTAATTCTAAGCAATTTTTATTAATAATTTCCTTAATTGTGTTTCATTCAGGCCCTTGAAGATTTCTTTGATGAAGTTGAGATCGACGGACGTGGGATTCGGGGTTTTGCATTCGTGACTTATTCGCGGCGGAACATTTCTGCCCTTCCCACCAACTTCCTCTCCTCCATGCCGAACTTGGAGGACTTGAGCTTAAAGTCGAACAAACTCTCGACGTTCCCCCACATCCCCGCCCTCACGCAACTCAAATCCCTCAACCTGTACGACAATCTCCTGGACTTCATCCCGGACGACGCGCTGAGTTCAAATGTCCAACTGTCCTCCCTCCAACTGAACAAGAACAAATTGACCCACCTTCCCCCCACCGCCCTCCCCGTCTCACTCACATATCTAAACCTCGCGAACAACCGGATCTCCGTCCTCACGCGGGAAACGCTCTCGCGTTTGAAACTCCTCCGCGTCCTGGACCTCCGTTGGAACCCGTTGTCCGACATGGAGCAAGACGTCTTCACGGACATGGACGAACTCCGGATTTTGAACATCGACTCGAGTCAATTCAAGAACTTCCCTTCGCTCGTCAACTTGACCAAACTCACCAACGTCTCGATTTCCCATGCTGAGGGGGCCAACGTGTTGTCGGGGGACGAGCGCGGGAAGATGGAGGAGCTGCCCGGGCTTATTTCGAATTTGCCCTCGTTGACCGGGCTGGTTTTAGCCAATGACTCCCTCCCGAGCTTGCCGCTCCTAGAGAATTTGCCCAATTTAACTTACATCAACTTGAGTCGGAATCGGATTGTGAAAATCCCCAAAGGGGCTTTTGGCAATTTGCCGGCCTTGACCACCATTGACCTGACGAGGAATTTGATCAGCGAAGTCGAGGAAATCCGAGCCACGTTCCTCACGTCGCTGGATTTATCAGGGAATTTGATTGAGAGTCTGAGCAACGGGGCTTTCAAGTATTTGGCAAAACTCAAGAAGTTGAATCTCGCGTATAATAAGGTAAGAAACGGTTTCCCATTCTTTAATTTACTAATTAGCTTCAACTTGTTAGGTCTAATCAATTAGCTAATTGAATTGACTTATTAAATGACTCAGTGAGTTATTTAAGTTATCTTGCTCACAACTTCACAAGCTTGCGTGTGAAGTAAATTATATAACAATTCATAGCGTGTTAATTTGGTTAAATTAGGATTTTAAAGTTCTTACAATGCTTACATAGTAAAGGTTAAATAATAGGGATTTAAAGATTTGGTTTTGAATGATTTGCCAATTATGAATGTTGTAAGTTTATGAAAGAAATATAAAAGGCATTGAAGGCTTCTTGTATTAAAGGCGGATTTGATTTGAATTCCTCAGTGATTCCTTTGTTCGCCTCTCACGGCTTCTTTTTTTACTTCGCCATGGATTCGCACGTCTTCAATCTCACAAATCTTTCATTTCTTCTCTATGCCCATTCAATGAAAAGCTCATTTATTCCTTCAAGTTCAATTAATTCTACAAAAAATAATTCCTAAGGAGTTGCCTAGAAACGACTTTACGAGATCTCATAAAAGAATATTTATTTATTAGTTGAATAAAATAGATTATAGGTATATAAATATGAAATATACATAATAAAAGATTTATATAATAAAATAATCTATAGAACATCATGATGAAAAATCCATATAATGAAGAATAAAGAAAAAGCATTTAGTGTAACGCAAGGTTAACTATACCTAACCTTTTACTAAATGTAAATGTTTTTACTAAATTTACTTTATTTTAGATTAGCATTGTGAGCCCGAGGGCATTTGAAAGTCAAACAGAGCTTGAATGGCTGGACATGTCGCAGAATTTAATCGAGTTTCGTGAATCCGAAGAGGAACGTCGGAGTTTCCCCTCGAACGCTCCGTTGTTTGCCGATAGCGAAATCCCTCAGTCGCCGTTGAGATTTTGCCCGAAGTTGAAAACGGTTCTTCTACGCAACAACTCCATCCGGCACTTGGACTCCGAACTTTCCTACAATCTCCTCCATCTCTCCACGCTCGACCTCTCGCACAACAAATTCAAAACCCTCAACGCCCTCGATCTAAACTTCATTTCTCTGTAAGTACAAATTAGGAATTTCTCCGCTTTTCGAATCTTCCCGCTTTCCATCCTTAGCTTAACAATCAAATCATCCTTGGCAACTATTTGAGTCCACCGCATTAGTAACCAAGTTTCACTTTTACAACCGGTTTTTAGTCGATAATTAATTAATTAATTATAACAGAAAACAGAAAAACTAAAATAAAATAACACATTTAATTATCATTACCGTTTAATTATCTTTGAATTAAATCTTTAAATGAAATTCAACTAAAGAAAAGCCACATTGCGCAATTGAACTCTTTTTTATCTTGTGCATTTTTATGCAAAACCTGATTTGCGTTTATTTAGTTCATGAAATGGAATGGAGTTAATTGGGTGATTGGGAAATTAGAGAAATAAATTTTACATTTCAGGGATCTTCGTCTTGATCTTTCCAACAACGAGTTGAGGGTGATTGACATGAAAGACGCTAACATTTACTTGGACTCTGAAGTTTCCGACAAGAAGCGAATGGTCGTGAAGTTGGACGGAAATCCGCTGAACTGCGACTGTCGTCTCCTTCCATTCAAAAACTTCAGTGTCAAGTGGATTTCATTCTCTTATGAAAATCTCAATTGCGCCTCCGCCGTTCTCCCGAACATCAGAAACAAAAGTTTCAAAGATGGTAAATCTCATTTAATTAACTGTTTATAGGAAAATAAAGTTAATTGGTCATTACTTAACTTAATTAATCATTGCTCTAAATTAATTAACTAAATGAATTATTAATTCAGTTGGGGCCTTGGATTTGGTTTGTCCCCTTGAGGGCCAACAGGGTTGCCCTTCGACCTGCTCGTGTCTCATTCGCCCCGCTGACGAGAAGGTGATCCTCAACTGCACTCCGACCACTTCCGTCTTCCCTCCACTCGCTGCACTGGAGAAGAACTACAACAAATTCGACTTTCATCTCAACCTCGCGAATAAGGGGATTTCACACATTGAGACGAACGACACAAAAGGTTTGTCTTTTTCTTTCTGCCATTCTTCCAGTTCTTTTCATTGTTAAAAAATTGCAATTTTCCTTTTATTTGCCATTTTACATACAATTGTTTGCTATGAAAGAAGCCACAAAAGAGGAAATGGGAAATTGGTTTTGAATTTCAGGCCTTTCCCCTCATGTGGTTTTTGTTGACTTGAGCGGAAACGAGCTGAAGTCCCTTGGATTCCTGTCTGGACTCGGCGATCAAAACCAGACGAGTTTTTCGCTTGGATTCAACCGTTTCGGGTGCAAGGACTGCGAGTTTCATGGGAATCTACGAGGGAGATTCCGGCAGATCGCCGACTTCTCCAACTTGACCTGCGTCCTGGACGAGGGCGAGGTGGTGAAGGTGAGCACGTTGCGGGGATTCGACTCCCTCTGCAACGACCTCATGTCGGCCCAAGTCAAGATCATCCTCATCTTTTTCATCATATTTACGTTTTCACTCGTGCTCGCGGCGGTGTTGTACGTCAGACACGGTTGGGCCCTTCGAGCTTACCTTTACTCCAAAGGGTATTCCTGCTTTTGTCTCAACGACGACTACGAGGGGGACGAGGAGAAAATATACGATGCATTCGTCTCGTATTCCCATCATGTAAGGCACAATTAATTTAAAGTAATGACTAGTAAGTTTAGGTTAGCTAGTTAGTTAGTTGAGCTTAGTTAATTAGTTTATTAGGTTGTTAGATAGTTAGCTAATTATACTTCAATTACAACGTAATGCGCTCGAAATTAAAAAACCAAAAAATATTTTCCCATTAGAATACACACGTATCGGTGAAAATAATTAGCGGATAATAAAATTTCGAGCGCATTTCGGGACTGAATGAGGTTTAGCTAGTTTAGTTTAGTTTAGCTTAGTTTAGCTAGTTTAGTTATTTAGTCAAATCTTATGGTTATATTAAAATTTATTAACATTTGGATTTAAATTCCCAATTCTAATTTTGTTTGTGTGTGCTAGGATGAGGAATGGGTTTTGGAGAAATTGGTGAATCGTCTTGAGGAGGAAGAAGGCTTCAAGTTGTGTTTGCATTTCCGGGATTGGACGCCGGGCGATTGGATCCCCGACCAGATCGTGAGATCCGTGGACACGTCAAGGAGAACCGTCGTGGTTTTGTCCAAACACTTCGTTGACTCCGTCTGGTCAAAATTGGAATTTAAAGCTGCGCATTCACAAGTAAGGAACTTTGAAATTCATTTGTATAAATGAACTCTTATACACAACCTTACTTTTTAACTCTATTTTTAAGTGAGCGTTAGTCAGCTTATTTGAATTATTCAGTGTTTATTATTCATTCAGTTTCCTACTGTTTTACCGTCACATGACGTTTGAATGAAATTGAGAGTAAATTCGGTGAATAGATAAAAACCAGATTTCTCCACACGAATCTCCTTTGGGGCTATTTTAAAATTCTTTCACTTCAATCTTAATGGGAAAATGATAAGGGCTAGACAGGCCAACAGACGACGAAATGACACATTAGACCTCAGTGCTTTCTTAGCAAGTTTTAAAGACGATTAAAGGGAGATTAGGGAGTTTAAATTCATTGCATGGAGCCAATGGTAATTTACTTAATTAACTTGTTAATCATTTAACTTTAATTAAACTCAATTTAAATTATTTATATAGGAATAGCAATATAACGAGGATTTCTTATTTAAAAATCCTCATTTCTCTTGAATTATTGAATTACATGATTAAGTGTTTAATTGGAGAATTTTAATAGCCAAACAATATGGATTATTACTACGTTTAACTAATACATTAAGATATAATTTTAATACATCATTAAGATATACATTTAATACATCATTAATACATTTAACTAAAATGAATATGCAATGGGGAGATTGAATTAAATGTGAGTTTCTACATTTCCAGGCCTTGAAAGAGCGTAGCAACAAAGTGATTTTAATTTTAATGGACGACGAGCTGAAGGAGTCCGAGTGCGGCGACGAGGATCTTCGCATTTACATGAAGATGAACACGTATTTGAAATGGGGAGATCCCTGGTTTTGGCACAAATTGAAATACGCGCTGCCGCACAGGACGCGACCCAATTTGGTCCAAGTCCATGAGCAGAGGCAAAGGGCAATCATGTTAGACAAACTCAGAGAGAAAATGGAGCCAATTTGAACAGACTTTCCCAACTTTCAAATTCCTTCATTACAACTTGCTTGGACAAAAACTGTCAATTTATTTATTCAAAAACTAAAGTACAAAACAAAAGGAGTCTCGATTTATAGTTAAATTTTTAAAACTAAAAAAGCTGCAAAACTCGTGCGTTTTCATTCAAAGGAAACTCGCACTTTTTTATTTTTCTTCCTCTTTATTTCATTTTTGTGTAAAGAATTGTTGAAGTGATTTTTTTCATTTGTTAAGTCTTCAACCGTCATTGCCCATTTAATTATATTTAAATATATTTTATATTAATTAATAAAATATGACTAAATAAAGCTTATTATAAATGTATATACATACATATATATAAGAGATTACATTGCTTTATGTAAATAAATGTTTTTATTTTACACGTAAACTTGGAATGTCCTTTAAAGTGTATTTAAACTACGTCTTGAATGTTTAATTTCAATTGTCAATTAAATATTACCCAATGTGATCAATTAAATAAGTCTTAATTAAGTAAGAATGTCTTGATTTGTAAGTCCATTTACTATTAATA
Organism: Neelides sp. FZ-2019; assembly: GCA_009869795.1. NCBI lineage: Eukaryota > Metazoa > Arthropoda > Collembola > Neelipleona > Neelidae > Neelides > Neelides sp. FZ-2019. Next base: position 27,801 of record VJMY01000564.1, on the reverse strand, counting down.
ATATTCTCAAATTTAATTTTAAAAAGATTTACAAAGTTCAAATGAATTCATTTAATTTACTTGCTTATCCAATTGCAATACATTTATATCAAAATAATAAATAATTTCTATTAAATCAATGTTAAAAGCTTAAATGTAAACACAGCACACTTTCCCATCTCGCTCTGAGCAATCCCGTGTTCCTCGAATGACCGGAGCTCGACCTAATTTTAATTTAATTAATTTAATTTAATTTAATTTAATTTAATTTAATTTAATTTAATTTAATTAATTTAATTTAATTTACTCGATTAGACATTTAGATCTCTAACTTTGAAATTCCTTAATTGTGATTTTAAAAAAAGCATATAATTATTCCTCACCGCATTCCCGTGCATTTACACATTCACCGCCCTTCCCACGACACGAAGTTGCTGAGGCCGGAGCTAAAAACAATAAATTTCCATTTTATTTCCCTATATAAAATTGTCAATTCTTCATGAGTTTCATATGGATAATTTAGGATGCCTCCATAGCAACATTCTTCATTTTCGTTGCAAGCGAATGTCGGCGAGTCGTAGGATTTCTTCCCAGGGTCGCATTGGCCTTTGCCCACGCACATCCCGCCGCTCCCATCGCGACACGCACTGAAAACTTCCTCTTTCCCGATCGAACTCCCCGACGACTCTTCGAAATACGTGGACGGAGCCGCTGGAGATCCTTCGAAATAATTATAAAATTAATTACATTTTAATTATAACAATTAATTACATTTAATTCCTCTTTGATTCTCATTTAACTACATTGTTAAGGTGCTAACTCTACTATTAGTATTCCTATTATTGGTACTGTTGTTATATATAGAATCATTATCAAATTATTATTACATCATAGTATTATGTGTATGTAATATAATATAATTACTATAGTTAATACTGCTAGTATCGACAGCTTTCTATGGTTACTATATTTAGTGTTAAGAACTTATGAATATCTACAGTAATTAGCTAATGACAATAACAAAAATATGGACTTATGAAGTTGTTTACCTCCATCGGAGGGGAATTTGACTTTTCCTTGTGATTTGTTTGAATTGAAAACGAGGGTATTTGCCACCACGAGCCCAAGGGCCGTCGAGAGGAGAAACAAGCAAATATCCGTCTTCATGTCTTGTAACGTTTAAAACCTTTAAAATCTACCAGCGTTTGTATTGTGCTTCTCCAATGTGGAATTTAACTGGTGAATTTTCTCGTGTGTGTGAGTTTAAATAAGCTGTTCTGCGTCCCCGAGAATTCCCATCATTCCCCATGTGTCACCAGAGGCCTTCAGCTCCTCACGTCCATCTCCTCTATGTATCTCTCTCATATATTTATATATGCTTGTCATCTTTCCGTCCTAGCATTACTATGTTCATTTGCAGAAGCACCAAACGCCTCGGTTGACAAATCTATTGAATTGAATGAACATTGGCGTTCCTTTCCACATCTCATTAGCGCTTCTTACACACACGCCATTCACTTCCACTCTTCCTTCTCCTTATTCCTCATTCGCAAATAATTAAAGCTCTGAGGACATCCACTCCCATCCATTCACTTCTCAACTCAATGCAATTGCAATGGTTAGACTGTTAAGCTGCTAAACATCAAAGTCAAATTCCAAAGAATTGGAAAATTATCTTTCATTACGACGTCACTAAAGACGAACAATTTACATGTTAGGATTCCAAGGAACTTGATCATTCACGAACCATTAGATTAATTGCATTTAACAACGAATGCTGTACTCAATTCAATTTAATCTTTGTACATGGAACATTTCCTTTATGATGGTTTTAGTATTTAAATATTTAATGCAAAAGGGACTCTATGGATGATAAAAAATTGTGAATCATTTTTATTTATTTTATGATGAAACCCTGGATGATTTGAGGTTTGAATTTGATAAGCACATTGAGGGCGAATAGACAAAACTCTAGAATTTATTACACCTCCTTTTCGGATCGTATCAAATAAGACAAAACAGATTGTGAGAATGAAAATTGATGTTGGCTCATTTGGCAAATAAAAATTCATCGTGCTACTCCATTGAATCAAATATAAATATTCAAATTAACAACATGACAATCAAATTCTTAACAGTATGTATATATACATAGAATTGGTCTTAATGTCTTAGTTAAATGTAGGAAATGAGTGAAAGGCCGTTAAACTTCAAATTCCATCTATTCTAATGAAAAGTCACAATGGTGATTAAATAAATAGCAAGTGGTATTTCAATTGAACAATCAAAGCTAGCTAAAAAAATCATGCTAAATTGAACTTTATAAACATTAAAATATAAAAACGTTTTCGTATAACATGGAACAATTCTTGTTGAGCTGATAAAGTGTGAAATGAATGTGCAGGAGATTTGAATTTTGGAAAAAACAAGAATAGAGAATTTGTAAAATTGCGATTTGGGATATTGCGAATCTGGTCGTGTTAGCTTGGCGACCTTCGTCCTTAACTACGTCTTGCGTCTGGGAAGTCTGTTAAGTCTGGTGGTCTGGTGAGACAAAGAACTTGTTGTTCATTTAGATAATTCTGCTTGTGAATCGAGTCAATTCTCAGCTTCTCCACATCTTTCATTTCCTCTCCTCGTCAGAGATCTTATTTTTCTCCATAGGCCATTTAAGTAATTTCCCTATTTTAATTACTAATTAAGTACATGGTTATAATTGAGCAGCGTATGAGTCGAGCGTGAGTCGTTTCGTCGCCAATGGATGTCGAAGAAGGCGAGCTGACTGAAGGGGCTGAAATCCTCGCCACGGTTCTCTCGATCTTTGTCGCCTTCCTCTTCGTTCTCTTCTTCGTCGCTTTTGGTGAGTTGAGACTGACTGAGTTGGAATTAATTACAATTAATTTAAACATGCAGATTAACTAAGTATTAAATCAGAAAAAATGATGTTCTGTACATAATCTAAATACAAAAATAATATATAAAAATATTGTCAAAAATAAAAATGTAATAGATGTAGATTATTATAAAATTACTAGATCAATTATCAATGTATCATTTAATCTAATATTGATCATAATCTACTATTTTTATTTAAATTGAATGAAATCAATGGATTTTCCCCCTTCCAGGTTGGTACATCGTTTGGAAATGTTTCCTGTCTCGTTTCAAGTTTGTGCGTGAGTTGATCGGGAAAGGGAGCGAATTGAATTTAACTGGGGAGGGAAGCGAGGAAGTGCCGAGCGAGCGAAGGCGACAAACCCGACGATCCGCCCGACGCGACTGACAAAGCCCACAATCTCAAATTATGGAAAGGAAATTCTCCATTCAAATCTCCATTTATTTTCTTAGAAATGACAAAACGATGTGATTTGAATGCGAATTACAAATTCCACTCACAATTTATATGATTAAACTCCTTTGACTTTTTTCTTTTTAAATGATTATTACAATGAGGATGACAATGTTTTTCTACGCATACCAGTTACAGTCAATACAATTAAATTCCAAAATCATCTATTTAATTAAACTGCGATTAGCTAATTAATTAATAATGAAAATGGAATAAATACCAGATTTAAAAACTTCCATTTTTCATGTTATTATTGAATATATTTAATACCTTCGTCTCACTAACACAGTTTGCCATATAATATACATTCTGTGTGAATTCATTTAAACAAGTAACATCATAGAACAATTGAATTTAATTAATTAGTTAACAATTATAAATCTAACAATTAAACATTAGAATTGTATTTAAACATCATGGTTGTGATATATAATTAGTGTCTAAACTAGCACAATTCCTGTATTAATTAACAAAAATCCCAATTTCAAATTGGGAATTAAAAATCAACGATTTAAAATTACATTGAATTAAATTAAATTAAATTAATAAAAAATAATTAACAATTATTAATCGTAATTACTAAACATTGTTAAGATTATTTCTTTTATCATAGTGAGTTAAATAGGACAATTGACGTTACATTTAAAAATTGTCGTATAATTTATCAATGTGTGTGATTTAATTGAATATGCAATTCCTCTCAATCCTCACACGTGGCAAACGTGGGCAATTTAACAACTAATTAATTACCTTTAGCTAGTCATAACATGTAAACAACACAATTACGCATTTTTAAATTCATCACTATATTGTTGCTAAAATTCCGACGCAGTTCGCAGGTCGAGCAAAACTACAAATCGCTTTAATAACAATTCCATTCGCCGCCGACTTTCATATTCATTCACTACGTCGTCCGCCTTAATAAATTTTTTTCTTATTAAAATTTGAAAATTCATTCGCCGCACGCATTTAAATATTTCGATTTTCCCATTTCCGAATTCATTAGTAGAAATATTCATTAAAGATTTATATTTTTATTATCCAATGTGTCATTTTCCCTCACAGCATCTTAAATTCACTCAAATCGACATTTCCTCATTTTTCTCGTATTTTTAAGGACCTTTTTTGTTCACATCTCCCCGTCGTTCCTCTCCGTCATTTCATATTTTAATTTGTGATTATGATTAAATTCAACGATTCATATATGTATTGAAGTCTACAGAATTCTAAAATCTGATAAATTGTCTAACTCACATTTATTTGTAATTCTATTCGTATTATAATAAATATTTGAAAACATCGCGATATTGGATAAGACTAAACAATGCGTTCCTCCTATGCTACACACGCTCAACGTTTCCTAGCAACTTGAAACTCAGGATTTAATTAAATGTACTTTAATTAAAGGGGTCTATCAAAGGTACACGAAAAGGTATGACATTTCCTAGCAAGTATCTAAATAGCAACAATGATTCTCTCGCAAATCCCCTCATCTTCAACTCCATTCATCTAGTGAACTCTGAATTGGTAAACATTTTAAATTCTCTCTGGGTCGTCTCACTAGCAATCAGGACAATTAAATTCTAAGTGCAGTAAAAGCCATTTACAAACTTTCCTTAACACGCTTAATTGAGAGTTAAATTGACAAAAACTCCCATTCCTCGTCATCAAACTACAAGAAATGATTCGGGGGAAAAAACTAGAAATTACATAACAATGATTGAAAAAGCTTGAAAGCCGAGAAATTAAACAAATATGAATTATTAACAATGATTGTTATCAATAATAATTAATTAAAAAATGAAACTAACACAAGTTCCTCTAACAAAAACAAACTCGAAAAACTACAAAAGATGGAATTTTAGTGATATTGTAATAATTCCTAATTCCTAATTAGTTAATTAACCGAAATGTATTTTCTAAACTTATAAACCGAAGGACTTGACGTGTTGGAGGAAAAGTGTCGTGTGTATGTGTATGTGTGTGTGGGAATATCACAATCCGCCGGTTGTGGCGCATTTACTTGTATTGAGATAGGAGTTGGGTAGCAGCCGTTTGGAATTCATTGGAGCACCATTGGGAGAGCAAAAGACGGCATTCGGCCGTCAAGGCAACGTCAACCCGACTACGCAAACCCGCACGCAGCAAACTCTTCGTTCCCTCCATTGCCTAAACATTAAAACAAAAGAAAACAAAGAATCAAACATTAGTTCATAACAATTGCAAATTACAATTAACCTTTAAAGATTAAAATGAATCCTAAGCAATTACAATTAATTAATTCCTAACTCCAATTTACATTACAATAGCTAACTAACGAGCCAACTCAATCTAACATGTAAATGAATGGATTTTTGTTTAATATGATATATTCCTATGTAATTGCATCATGAGATATTGAAAACCAGGTTGTGACTAAAGTCATTGTATAAATAAATGGATTTTCCACCGGGTGTTTTTTGTTCCCGGGCGTGTAAGGGGAATTTGGGCTGGGCGTTTGGGGGTGGCAGTGGGGTTTGGTTTATTTATAAAAGACAAAATGGATCTCCTCAGCTTCTTCTCACTTTTTCCTCTTCTGCTCTTGGGATTCTCACGAGGCGAACAAGAAACAATTTTCATTTTCCCACACGGGGTAAAAAATATCAATTTATCAATTAAACATAGGAATTAGTTCAGGTGATTGAAGCTTCCTTCAAGTTCAATTGAAATGTTTAAACGAAGTGAATTAAATAAGCTGGTAGCCAGATAGGAAAATATATGGAAATTCCTATTTTTGCAGATCGAGAGCGAGAGGGATGTTCGTGAGTGCGGGGGTGGGGAAGTTGCGTGTAATTTGGTCGAGGCGCCTTTTTTCTTTCCCCTCCGGGTCACGCGGTTGTGTCGGTGCAAGGATAGACCCGAATGCCCCTACAACTTCTCGACCCCACTCAAAGTGAGGAGGGACAAAATACCCGGGTTGATCATTCAAAACCCAAACAACATGTACGTGAACAACAGGGTACAAATGACGGTAAGATTCCCATTTCCGCTCAACTAACAATAAGTAATTATTAAATACATTTTGTGCAATCTGACGCTAGTTGCTTTCCTGGCTAAACTAGACCAATTTAAACGTAAGTTGTTATTAGATGAATAAGCCCATTAAATGCAAGGATGAATGAATGTTTTCAAGTTCTGCAACGAAGTTTCGCGTCTTCCGAAATGCACCTCTGATCACGTGCTCGTGCATAAGATGCGGGATGAAATCCCAGTCGTTTCTCCTTCCTGCTATTGCCCTCCGCCTCGCAAATGGACTTTGGTGGAGAAAAAGGAAATCGAGCTCGAGGTGGACGAGAAGGAAATCAAGGAAACCATCACGACCTACAAATGCGAAAAGGTTCTTGAAGGGAAATTCAAAGCTCACCATTTCCTAACCAATTCCCAATACTTGTCTCCTTACCTAATAATAATGTTCACTATTTATTTAGCCAATGTTTACTACTTCACTACCTATGTACATTCTACTATTTATCAGGGATTGATTGGGTGTTTAGCTAACTAACTCGAGTTTTTTTTAATGTAGTTGGGACGGTGCAAGAGCGGTGAGTATTGCGGTGAAATTAGCACGAATTATTTTTCCTACTATCGGTGTCGGTGCCCTTTGGGCCACATGTGCCTTCCCGAGGGGGAATTGCACGAGATGAAGGAGCTTTTTTGGTGGGGACGCGGATGGAGCGCCTTTTGCTCACCTGACTCGACTGGGAAGCGACGGTCCTCACGCGGACGTTCAACTCCTCTTGGAATCTCGCGGGCCAAAGGACTTCCGTGACGAGGCCGCATGACAGGGCCTCCGTCGCTGTCAAATTCTTACCCGCGTAAATCATCGCGTTCGTCTAAGAAAACATCAATAATCAAATACAGAGAAATGAAGATTCAAATCATGAAAATTAAAATCCGACAAATCCGAATGGAAAACTCAGGAAAAGTGGTTATTATAATTGTAAAGACAGGTGATTTGGGGATCGTGAATAATAAAATATTATTTTTGCTGAAATTTGAAATGAAATGTTTCTTGTAAATATTATTTGGTTACAATTGTTCCTCCCACGATTTGCGGGAAGGTGAGACTAGCGATTCCTTCTGGTACTTGGGCGAGTCGGGCATAGGGAGTCCTGAACGTCGCTTTGTCCGAGGCGTAGACGAGGTCGAAGAGGGGAAGCATCGTCACTCCGAGACCAACCGCATCGCCGTGGACGGACGCGATCAAAGGCTTGCTGTAGTGACCAAGTGTGCTTACAAAATCCCTACAATAATTAATTACACAATTTTTAATTACTTAGATAAAAATATTTTTATTACTTAGATAAAAATATTTTTAAAACTAATGAATTATCCTTATTAATTAGGTACTTTTAAAACATTAAATTAGTTATTCTTATTGTTCATCCAATTGTTTTTGTTAGCTAATTGACAATTGAACGAAATGGCCATTAGTATTATTATCAGTTGGAAAGAAGGTAGTTCATTTAGTTCATTTTGCTTTACTTGAGGGTGGAGGTCATTTCCTCGGCGGCCTTTTGCCTCCTTCCGAGGTCGGGTGAGATGAGATAGGAAAGGTCGAGGCCCGTGCAGAACTCCTTCCCTGAGGAGGAGAGCAGCACGACCTTAACTTCGGGGTCACGGGCCATGCCGCCCAGCACCGTCACCAACTCGTGGAGAGACTGAAACAGACGAACGTTGCAATTAAGAGGATTATCGGAGCAAGCTGGCGAGGACCGAATGAAACCAAATAGGGATTTTGCAATATTATTAGCAAGTTTGGGATTTGGAAAGCCGTTTACCAGCGGAGACAGTGAGTAGGGATGAACTGAAGATCCTCCAGTGAGAACCACGTGTCCAACCCCCTCTGCTTTCCGCACCAAAACATCGCGGAAGTTCCGGGTCACTCGGGCTTTCAACGGCTCCTTCGTCGCGGCCAAATAAGCCTCATAAGGACTCTTCACCACGGCTACAAATAAATAAAAAATCAAGTTAAATTAAAATTAAGGAAAAATCAAAATTCATCAACTCTCATTAAATGTAATCTAGATTAAAAACCTTCCAAATCCCCATGGGAATGACTATTAGGAAATTAACTCAATTAGGCTATTAAAGACAGTTGTAACTAACTCATAACAACTAACTATGAATCGTAAATCATGACTAGAGGATCCAATTAATTGAAAAACCAGTAATTAATACTGCAGCTAACCAATTAAATAAAAGGCATTGAAACACAAGACATCATTAAACGGTCATTTGACTCACGTTCATCGGATCTCTTCTTGTTGATGATCATGATGTTTTTGTCGGGGTCGCAGACGATGAGTCTTTGGTTCTTCATGGAGGCGAGGAGCGACGGGCGCGGCTTGAGTTTCTTCTTGGCATGATTGGAGGCGGGGGGGTCGGGGTGAGTGGGGGACGCGTCGCGTGAGGAGAAGTCCGAGGAGTGTCGACGGATGATGCCGCCCTCGTAGTCCCACCCCTCCTCCTTCACCGCCCCCTTCCCGCCCTTCTTCCCGCCCTTCTCCTCGGCGGTCTTCTTCTCCCGCAGGGCCTTGCGTCCGTGGAGTGGTGTGGAGGACGTGCGCTGCACGCGGTGGAGAACTTCCATGCGTCGCAGCTTCAGCGCCTCCAGCTTGTCTTCCTTGCTCCCGACCCCCGTCGACCCTTTCTTCTCGCACAGCATGTTCACCGTCCCTTCGTCCATCAAAAGACGGTCCAGCTCCGACCGGATCGTCCGCCGCTTCTTCTTCGGCTTAAAGGCACTTCCTTCTGAATACTTCTTACCATCGCTCTCAGCACCGCCTGAAAACCACAAGATTTGATTAGGTAATTTATTAATTCACGCTTTTATTAATTCGAGATATTAATTGAGGGCTTTGTTAATTGAGGATTTTAATTGAAGATTTGTGATTTTTAATTTGTGAATTTAATGTAAATTAATTTGTGAATTTTATTTAGTAATAAAAAAGTTTGTTGAATGTATAGTTTATAGAGTCAAAATGTTTTCATTAGGTGGGAGGAACGGGATTTGTTTAAATTGTTTAATTTTTGATTTTTAGTTTAAAATTGATTTGATTTGTGGTTAAGCTCTTTAATTGGAATTGGGGACTATTGACAGGGAGTAAATGGATGTTTTTATAAAATGATTGACTGATTCTAAAATCATTGATTAGGTTGGGTAGGAAAAAGGGGATGTTTAATTAAATTAAATTGTTATTTACCGTTTGTAGTTTTATTGTTGTGAGATGGGGAGTGATTGGGCGAAATGGTGGCGGATCTCTTCTTGGGGTGATGATTGTTCTCGACGACGAGGACGGGTTTTTTCTGCGCGTTGTTGGACTCGAGGGATTTCCGTCTCTCGCCGAGGAGCCCCTTTGACCCGTCGACCCCATCTGAGGAAAATGACCTCACGCCCCTCCGGACCATCTGAGACATCCCCTGCACGTCAAGAACCCAAAAAGGGATTAATTCACTAATCCTGCATTTCCCAATCGTGTCAATCCGCCAGAAACCCCAAGGAAATAATTCCCAGGAGACTCGGAGAGGCGGAGATAAAGAGGCGGAAAAAGCGTGAATGTCAATTGGGATTTGTAATTACCAGAAGGAGTATTTTGTGTAAGTTGGGCAGTGGACTGGCGGGGGCGAGGACGAAAGCAGCAGTTGAAGTCCGGATGTCCTTCACCTTCCACAACCCAAGGAGAAAATGAATTCACTCAAATACACAGAACAAACGGAGGAAACCAACTTGGATGGGAATTACCAGAGGTGGAGCCAGGCGCGGAGCTGGATCCTCATTTACCCCGAGCAACTCCCTACCGCCGGCGACGACTCAAGTCATTTATGCGCCAAACAAAGGCTCACAATGTTTAATCATTGACAATCAACTGAGTCAACTCATTTAGGTAAACAGATTTAAAAACCATTTACTCTCATCAACGTCATTGTCATCACTTTAATTAGGATTAATTGGGATTATGATGAAGATCCTTCATTATGATCTAAAACCGTGATTCTCAATTTTGCATTAATTAATAAAATTGACAGTGTGTGAATCGCAATTGTTTGTGATGAATAATGAATAAATAATGAATGATATTGCTAATGATTGACTCAACAGTAATTTAAAATCTTTGTTTAATTTCCAAACATTAAAGCTTTCATGATATGAGAAACAAATAAATGATTTGAAGAGAGGAAAAAAGTTTAAAATTGAACATTTCTCAATCAGGCGAACTTCCATTTGATGAGTGGAATTCATGAAAAACGTCGAATTGCATTTAAATATTTTAGACGAGATCTTCGAATTTGCCATTGAATCCCTTTGACTTTCCAAAGGTTCCTTTCCCGTTCTCAATCCACTTCTTCACCTCTGACACGAGGAACACAGTGGAAGTCAAGGCCACAAGGAAAACCATGTCTGCAATAAGAAAAGATTATAATTAATAATTATATACCTAGTTATTTAATTTATTTATTAAATTATTAGTTGTATTAAATGGATCTTGCCATTAAAAGTGAGAGCTTCTGTTTGAAACACGGCTTGAAGAGGAGGAAAATAAATGACGAGGAGTTGACCAATGATCGACGCACTCACGGCGATCAGGAACATACGATTCGTAAAAAACCCAATTGAAAAAATGGATTTTTCCTTTACAAATAAGTAAAACCCTCTATTATTAACTCAATTGATTCGACATCTAATAAGCTTAAATAAAATAAATAAATTAAACAAATAACCTATCAGGTAGGTCAATAATTCGAGGCACTTTTTGATGAAGATGTAAAAAGATTATGTGAAAGTTCGTAAAAAAAGTGCCACGAATTATTGTTCTACCTGATATTTAGTTACTAAAATTCAACGTTAGTTAATATCAAAGCTTACCTGCGACCGACAACTGAGAGCATTGAACATATCAAAGAAAACAAAACAAGTGAACGTCATGGTCGTGTCGCGCTTCGTGATTTGATTGTCACTCATCTGAAAAACAAGATAAATTAAAGTAATTACAATTACAAAGATTCTTTAATCCTTAGATATTTAATATAATGAAATGCTATGTAGTTGGCTAATTAAATGCTAAATCATTATTGTTCTTAGGTTTTTGAATGGCTTTACTTCTCTTTTGAACACCCATAGAGTTCCTGTGATGATGATGGCGGCCGAGAGGAGCACGTTTGTGATGAGTGCCCGCGTGATCATGGGCTCCTTCACGTTCCTCGGCGGCTTCTTCACCACGTCGGGGTTGACGGGCTCGACGCCGAGGGATTGGGCCGGCGGGCCGTCCATGATGATGTTGATCCAGAGGATCTGCATGGCGTTCAAGGGGTTCGGGATGTCCATGAGCGTGGCCAAGGCGATGAGGCACAAGGCCGCGATGCTCGTGCTCAGCTGGAAACGAACGAAGTTACGGATGTTGTAGAAAATCCCTTTGCCCTCTTCGATCGCCGCACTGACAAAAACAAAAAAAACAAACAATAAGAATTCAATTCAAATTCAACATATATAGTCAAATTAAAAATTGCAAATGTAAATTGTAGTAAATTAAAAATTGTAAATTTAAACTGGTAAAAAATTGATATTAAATTAAGAATTAATTGCATTACACAATGGTTTGAAAGTCGTCGTCAACGAGTATCATGTCGGCAGCTTCCTTGCACACGTCCGTCCCATTCTTCCCCATGGCAATTCCAATGTCGGCCCTCTTCAAGGCGACCCCGTCGTTGACGCCGTCCCCCGACATGCCCACGACGAATCCCTGGGCCTGTAGCGCCTTGACGATCCTCAGCTTATGCTTGGGTGCCACGCGGTAGAAAACCGCGACTTTCTCCACCACACGCTCAAAGCCCTCGTCGCTGAGCACATCCAATTCCGAGCCCGACAGCGAGGTTCCTTTGAGGGTGTCGATGCCGACCATGGTGGCCACAGCCAGCGCCGTCTCCTCAGAATCCCCCGTCAACATCTTGACGGCGATGCCGGAGGCCGTGAGGGTTTGGATGCAGGCCCGGACTTGGGGTCGTGGCGGGTCTTGCATCCCCACCAGCCCGACGAAGGTCAAGTCCTGGAAGGAAACCCCACGGGCCAAACCCAAGACCCGCAATCCTTGGCGTCCCAGTTCAAAAGAGTGGTAAAGGATCTCGTCCTCCTTTTTCTTCGTTAGGGTCACGTTCTGACCGAGGTCGTTGAAAGAATTGCAAAGCTTCAACACGCGCTCGATGGCTCCCTTCACGAAAAACAATTCCTCCTAGTCACAAACATTGTGTTCAGTTTAACAAGTAAATTGGCAATTTCATTATTTATTAATTAATTGGCAGTTTTATTGTGATTAATTAATTTGGTTTAATTTAAAATAAAGTTAATGGGTTTACTTGTGGTTGGACACTTCCTTTCTTTACGCACTTGACTGCCATGATCTTTTGCTCAGAGTTGAAAGGGAATTCTTGAATTCTCAAATATTCCTCTTGTACATTGTGAATGCCAAACTGGGAAAAATGGCAATCAATTATTTTTTATTTAAAATTTTTCAATTAATTTACTTTAATCAAAATTGTTTTGATTTTTATTAACGGATTCAAATGAATGTTTGGATTTTTAATTATATTTTAAACTGTACCTTTTGAGCCGCAGCGATTAAAGCACCTTCAGTCGGTTGACCCCTCAAAACTCCGTTTTGTATCACAGCATTATTACACACAGCTCCAGTCTAAAAATATCACAATTAACCTCGTGAACTCACCATTTGACCTAATGACTTGAACATGACAAGAACACGTATCTTCTAAATGACATCAACGAATAATTTCACCTCAAGTAAAGTGTAAATTGAGCGTCGTATCTCCGTGGTGGCTTGAGTTCTCATTTTGATTTCACCCGGAGAGTTGTATCCGACACCGGTGAGTTCGGCTGTGGAGCCGTCCGGCGTCACCAGCGCCGTGACCGTCATCTCGTTCTTCGTCAGCGTCCCCGTCTTGTCACTGCAAATCACGTTCACGCATCCTGGAACGAAACCCAACCTTACATTACTCAAATATCTTATAATATGTATCTATCAAATATGAATTATCTATCATCTAATACAAATTGGCCAATTAGACCAATCAAGTTCATGTGCAAGTAAGTTAACTAATTAATAAGTTAGTGTATTTGTTAATTAGTTAGTTAGTTTGTAAGTTAGTTAAACTGAAAAGAATAAGAAAAAGACCTAAGGTTTCCACCGTTGGGAGTCTTTTGATGATGGCGTTTCTCTTGGCCATTCGCATGACGCCAAGTGCAAGGGTGACTGTGACGACGATGGGGAGTCCTTCGGGAATCGCAGCAACGGCCAAACTAGTTAATAAAATTATTAATTATTATGAGATTATGCTATATCTATAATATAATATGGTATATCTATATCTATACTATGGCATTTTAGCATAGTAGTGACTATCGAAAGGATAAGATATTAATAAACATTTTATTTATATATGTACATATTTCTATCCAGGGCTTTAAAAAATTCTAAGGGTCAGTCAGCTAAGCTTTTCATTCTTTTCCCATTTCATTTCCTTTTAAAATTATCATACACGCATTCGAGAATTAAGCCGACGCGTCCCATTGAAATCCACAAATTGAATCGATCAAGAAAATGGATTTATTATCAATTGAAGATAGAATGGATCAAATCAAAGGCAACTGGATCATGAACTCAGCATTAGTCTATAATTGCCGAGTCTGCCAGGCAATAACCATTAAATTACTTAAACAGTTTGTGAAAATGATCAAACTCTTTTTAATCATTCTACTCATTTCCAAAATCTGCTGCATTGAAAACCAAAGTAAGTCGTATTTAAAATCTACCATTATTTGATAATTATTGTAAATTATGTATATATAAATTAATTCATGTTAGGTAGATTATTTTGATTCCTTACAATTATTAAATTTATATTAAATATTGTAAAATAATCAAAATCAGAGTAGGCTAAAAGCATTGCATTTGTATATGAACTGAATAGTAAATTAAGTAAATTTTTTCAGTTCGCCCCCCTGATAATGAGAAAGAGGACCCTTGCGCTCAATCAAGAATATCGGATGAAATTCTAAGAGTTTTCAACGGGGTGATTCATACCATTTCTTGGTTATACGTGGGAACAAGTGCATTAATATTAACAATTGTTTGGATCATCTGCGTTTGCATAAACTCTACAGCTTCCAACATCGCGTTCATGGCGGCAACCACCATCAACAATACGGCATCACTCACCGCGACCACTATCACGGCTCTATCCGAAAACGCCACGAAGATTACGATTGAAATCTGCAAAACTATTAGGGAGAGTCCTAGTGGTAATCCGCGTAGAAGGTAGGGAGTTCAGTCTGCATAGTAGGTAAATTAGATTTGGATTAGTGACTTTCTTATTTAAAAATTGTTTTTCCCTTTTCAATAATATCAAAATTATTAAAGGTTGAATATCACACACACATTAACAATAATCATTGTAGCTATCTAATTTATAATTCTTCATTTATCCGATTAATCTTTAAGGAATATGTATTTAATAATATTTAGCATCAGTTTAGCCATTTTTTAATTGAAATTAATTTACTATTCTCCATTTACTCTGATTGATCAAGACTAGTTATTCTTATCTTAAAATTACCGCAAGTTTAGTAAAATGTCGTTTAGTTATTTTGAATCTCTCACTAATATTTTTACAATATTAAAATAACTCAATTAAATTGAAAAGAAATTCCTCTTCCCCTTTGGCTCATCATGTAAACGAGTTGGAAACTGAGCGTTTAAATGATAATATCTATAATAGATATGTGTATGTTAATTAGGTGAATAATGTAAGGATCTGCATTTTGCTCACAACCTACTGGGTTTATAAGATAAGTAAATGTTAATAAACTCCAATTAATTATAATGGTTAGTTAAACACCACATTTTAAGTTGTTATTGTATATTGATATTGATATTGATACAAATATTTATAAATAGTTGAATGAACATTTATAGTGAATTGAAGAAGGAAATGAATGCTCTAGAATTTTGTAATTTAAACTCCTAAAAATGTTTGTTGATATATATGAGAAATTGAATGTAAAAGAAAGACTTCAAAACTTTTCTCGTGGTACAAATTAGAGACTGAGAAGTCAAATAGTGTTAAATATATTAGAAAATATTTAAATGTCTCAAAGTGGACATAAAATTGAAGCAAATGAATTTCTAGTTGAAAGAGGAAATGTGAAAAAGCGATGAAATTGAATAATGATAATTACCTACGAGTTTACTTTAAATAGTTTCATTTTAGATTTAGACTATTAAGATAATTAATATAGTTTATAAATTAATTTAAAGTTATATAAGTAATTGTGTATGATTAAATTAAACTTATTTACACTAGTGTTTGAGATTAATTGAATTTGTTTACTAAATTGTAAATTGGGTAGCAAACATATTTACAAATTCATTTGTCAAATTTTTTTTAGAAGTTGAATGTTCGTAGATTTAAAATCACTATTACTAAAACAATTGCTTAATTTTTAGTGGTGGTTTATGAAGGCTTGAGAAATAGAATGCAATTAAAAGTAGAATGCATAAAGACATTTTCTATCTATATAAAAAATCAAGTTGAGTTGGATAGCTTTTACCTTTTCGTTCACTATCCTCAACAAAAAGTTGACTGTTTAAGTTGCTAAATATAAATGAAATTTATTTAATCGCATTTATATAATTTAAAATTAGAAAATAAGTCCCATAGTTCGACTAATAAAAACTTGTAAGCACAAAACACTTAAAACCTGAAAGATTTTTTTTAATTTCTTAATTACTATTTATCCAGTTTTCTTGGAAGATAACACAATTAATCAATTTTACATAAAAGATATTTCACTGAAGCATCTAATAATAAACATTGGAAGTAAAATAAGAAAAGATTAAAAACTTCTTCCAGTAAAAGATTCTTCAAAAGCTTCATCGTTACAATGCGAAATTGAACCTCAGTTAATACATTCATCATTTGGCTAATATTTTTTTACCGAACATTTCATAGAATTCCCTATTAATCAAATGAGTTGAAGGCTTTGCAAAAGACAATCTTCCTCTCCTCCACATCTCTAGTCCTTAATTCAGCTAGCTATTCTGCTTGAAATTACTATTCCATATTTTTCATTACACTCACATAAATATTGCTTTCGCTAATTTCTTTTTATATGAATATATTGAGGAATATTAATTATATACGTTTTTAATACTAAAATGCAATACTTGGGGGCTCCTCTTTTACTGGACTTTGAAGATGGACAATGAAGAGATCCAACATACGTCATATTTAAATTTATCTATACTAGGTATATATTACTGGGATGTTAAAGAGAATAGTGCATGTGTTAGTTGCATATGCAAAGGTAGGGAATACCTAAGTAAGAGTAGGTGGGTATTAATAGCTTGATCGTAGACTTGTTATTATAAAATATTTTCAAATAATTAATAGAGGTTTGGACCTCGCATATATGAACCTTATTATTTCCATTTAAATAATTAACTTAAGCAAGCTATTGGAAGTTTTTAAAGCCATCGGATAGTAAAGTTGGAAGATTAAATTATTTCCTATAATTAGAGAAATTATTCAGGGAAAATTGAAAAAAGAGAAAATATGAGAACATTATTTATTGGAGACATCGTGATCGTGAGTCATTGGGAAGATTCTTGCAAACGTTTATACTCTCATGACAGGAATAAAAGATCTCAATCTTTGTTAATTTGTATCTTTGAATTTTACGAAGTTGGACAATCTTTCTAACAATCTTCATTGTTAGGGAATTGACAAACTGGGAAGGAACGACCATCCCATGTTTTCTCTAATCCTTATTAAACATACAATTAACAGTGTAAACCAATTAGTGAACTTAAGTTCTATTTACCTGACTCCAATGTTGAGCATGTCCAAGAAATGTTTTCCCTGGGCCCATCCGAGAACCCCGATGGCCCCGATGATGCACAAGGAGTAAAAACTCAGCGTGGCGCCCAAGGTATCCATGCTCTTCTGCAGCGGCGTCTTCGGCGCCTCCTCCGCCTGCATCATCTTGAAAACCTCGCCAAACTTCGAGTTTTCTCCCGTGCTGATCACGATGCCCTGGATCAAAACAAATAATCAATATTAATTACAATTGAAATTACAATTAAATTACAATTATTTAAGAGAACAAAGAGTAATTAGCTAAAAAGGAGCTACTAATTACCAGTGGCACAATAAGTGTAATAACTGATTATTATTATTAGTAATTTTACTTTTCCTGATCCGCAGCGTACGAGGGTTCCCATGAAGGCGATGTTGTGCGGCGAGGATTCCTCGCCGACGCTTTTCATCATCGGCTCGGGGTTTTTGAGACTTGGCTCGTTTTCACCCGTGAAGCTGCTCTCGTCGATCGACAACTCTATGGCCTAGAAAAACACAATTACAATTAAAAACCTTCATTACTCAATCACTCAGTTACTTACTTAATTTAATTAATTAATCGAGCAAAGAATATGAGGTTGCCAATAAAAAGGAATTTACTTCAAATAAGCGTAGATCTGCCGGGACGCGATCGCCAATGTTGAGATAAACAATATCCCCAGGTACAAGATACTTGGCCAGAAACGTATTCAATCCTCCGCCGCGCACGCTAATAAAAAATTAGCAAATTATAATTAAAAATTTGATTAACCTGTTTTCCATAATGTTAAATGAACAGATAAATAGATCTATGTAATAGTAGTAATAGGTAAATAAGAATTGGACTTGTGTACCATGTAGAAGACGGTGGAACCAATTTTGTGAGTTCTTGAAGCGACTGCTCTGATCGCCATTCCTGGATGAACGCGACGGTGACGACGATGATGATTGCGACGGTGATCGAGACGGCATCGTCCACTTGTCGCATGCACACGCTCACGAAGGCCGATGCGAGGAGGAGGAGGATGAGCGGGTTCTTGAACTGCTCGATGTACTTCTTCCAGATGGGGTCTTCCTCCTTCACGCGGAACTCGTTGGCCCCGAGGATTTGGCGCCGATGGTCGCTCTCGCGCCAGCTCAGCCCTTCGCGCAGATTCGTCTGCAAGCGCCACTCCACTTCGCCCACCGTTAGGACGCTGCCCTGCTCGGCCGTCAACCACATCGTACCACTCGCCTCGGGATCCTCCTGAACAAAGCAAATTTAATTAATATTAATATTAATGAATGTTAAATTCAAATATTGAACATAACTAGTAATTCTAAATGTGAATATTAAATACAATTAATGGTAAGTACATTTAATGCTAGGTACAGTACAGTACAGTTAATGCTAAATACAGTATTACAGGCATGGAACATTAAATATTAATTTGCTATTAGTGAATTGGTAATTTAATTAATAAAGGATAATTTGATTCGTGTGTGATTATTTGTGCAAATTACTTTTGCGATTTAGCTCAACTAATTGTTAGGGATTACTGAGAACTACATGGAAATTATTTGTTAGTTAAATTTGTTTTGGACGGACGTTTGAACGAAACGAGAACGAGCAAAGCGAGTTAGTGGAAATGAAAAAGAACGTTGTTTTTACCATTTTGGGTATTCGAGAAGATCGTCAATAAAGTGAAATCATGCGAAAGAGGAAATTTGGTTCAAAAACGCGATTTCTAATAATTTAGGAAGAGAAATACAAAAATTAAAAAATAAAGGAAAAGCTCAATGATCTCACAATTTGTTTAAAGGATTTACAGTGTTAGTTTAAATGAGACTAAATTAAGTAATTTTGTAATGTTGAGAAAATAAAAAAGATTCATTGAATAGAATATTCGAGAACATTATTGAACATTCGAGTTTACGCACATGCTGTTTTTGAAATTAAAAAAACTTTGAAATATGAAAATAAGGAAGTTAACTGAGAATTAAAAGTTAACTAACAAGAGTCGTGGAAGTCCCCTGAGGAATTAAAAACGCAATTGAGTCATTTTCAAGATTTCCCTCAGGTTCAATCGAGTCGGAGAGTTTCAATCCGCGTTTCCCTCGACGTTCGCCGGATTTCGGGTTTTTCCCGACTTTGTGAATTTCCGGTTCCTTGTTCGCTGGATGACGAATGGATAGATTGGACAAATCCGAAATCCCAATTTGCTCAGAATTCCAAACACTGTGCATTTCACATATTCAGCTTATTTCAACAACAAAGTCCTCGGAGTCAAATTCACGAGTTCCTGATTAGAAAAGCATTAAAAGAACAATTAATAAAAATGACAATTTTATATATTCAATATAATTGCAACGGCTAAGCTTAACTATTGGCATAGCCAATAATTGAGATAAATATAATTGTAAGTCAATGGAAGTTGGATATATTAAATAGAATTGAATTGGAAAGGAGAAACTGAATGTGATTAAATATTCATGAGATTCTGACCTTAATATTAGCAAAAAGAACTTCATAAATGGAGTTCACTAAAGCTCCTGGGCTTTGCAATTAAGTAAAAGTATAAATAATGAATGAATTTGTATTTAGGAAATAAAGGACAATTTCCAAATTAACATATATTATGCTAATTATGAAATAAATGCAAACTGAAATGACATGTTGTTAATCTATAAAAAAATGTCGGTGAAAGATAAAACCCACAAACTTACATTCCATTCGTTGATGATAATTAAATGATTAAAGGTCGATTGATCGGCGAATTAATCAATTGGTGATAACGCACGAGGAAATTTCTCCATTAATGGTCACTTTGCAATTCGCGTTGCAAAAATTAATATCTTCTTAATTAAAAATGTGTTTGGGTAAAAAGATAAAAATGAATTCTTATCCTTCACTTGTACCAAGTAAACTAAAATTTGACTAAATGGGAAGATTAAAATAACTGGGTGATTAGATAGTTAATTTAGATAGTTAATTAAATGTGGAGTTAATTGAATTAAACTTAACTTGCAATTTCCAATGTTCCAAATTCCAATGTGTTCCCTGCCGTGTAGTTTTACTTGACAGACGGCAGCGCAATTCGTCGCGTACTTTTATAAATCAACCGGCGGGATTTGGATTCCCATTGGCAAATTGGCCAAATTGGAATTCTCTCAAGGCCGTGAATTAAATTCATATTGCAATTAAAAAGCTGAAACCAACACGTGTATTTTAAATGACATCTAAATGTTCGGATAAATTTGTGACCTATTTAAGTTTTTAAACGTATATTTAATTGTGATTTAAAATGGAAGTGACGAGCACGGGGATTGTTTGGTTCGAGTTTTTACTCGATCGCAAACTTTTAGTTAAACATTTAAATCAAGAAAAACCAGGTGGGCTAAATATAAAGCCAATTACAAAATATATTTAATTTATAAATGATCATTCAAGTTAAGTAGAATATAAATAAATATTTAAATGTCAAAACAGATCCCAATGCCATTTCTCTTCTCTCTCAATTCGTCGTGAACGCGGAGAAAGTGACGCAGCTGAATGAGGAGAAAGAGGAAAAGGTCGTCGAGGCCGACGCCTTCGCCAATTTCGACTTCAATGCCAAGGCGAATCGCATCCGGAAGTACAGATGTCTGAAGATGATGATAATGCAAACAATCTCCTTTTTAAATTGGGACATGGAACTTCTGCCAAAGTAAACAAAATTGACAATGCCCCGTATTCTATTTTATTATTTATCTAATTCATTTCATTCATTTCAATTTTGAATTATCCTATTATCTTTATATTTAAGTCAATAATTAATTTATTAAATTCTTTTCCAGACTTCCCATAATGGAGCAACACTCGCTCATGAAATACATTTTGATGACGTCGAAAGAAGCCGAAGGGGCCGACGGAAATCAAATGGAATTCCTACAAGCATTTTACCATCGTTGGGTCATTCGGGTCATTCTGAACAACACGTTCTTGAAGCCAATTAAATCAATTTACTTTGTGTAAGCCAGTTAAACTACAAACCATACATTTAACTCGCTTAATAATCTTATTTAATCCTTATTTAACTTTACATAATTGCGATAATTACAAAAATATTTAATAAATTCTTAGACAATTTCAATAATTTCAAATATTTAATAATTTAGGATAACAAGTAGGTTTATTAGTAAATGAATTTGATTTAACAAATTAACTAACATATGCCTAATTAGCTAACTAACATTTAACTAACCTAATGTTCATTTTTTTTCAGGAGTTTGCAAGGAGAAAGCGAGGCGAACGAGGCCGTGATGAAGGAATTGCAAGTGAAGGAGTCTTTGGACTATTTGGAGAATCTCGTGAGTTCTTCGGCGAGTTCTCCAATCCTCGTCCCGACCACGGGGACTTTCGCCGGGGAAATGGACGGGGATTGGACGGTGGGGACGGAGATCTCGCGCTCGACGTTCAACTCCATGATTCACATCGACCTGGGCATTTACTTGCTCAACAAGGGCATTCTCAACGACTCCGTCCGACACTTCCAACAGGAGAAAATCCCCATTCAGGATTTCCCCTATTTCAAGATCAGCTTGGAGGAGTTGAACGGCTACAAACGTGCCGTGGGCCTTTTGACCTCCTTCGACCAAGGGATCGAAGACAGGAAGTTCAAGTCCTCCCTCAACCACGCACAAATCCTCGAAGTCACCAAGTGCACGCAGAATTTGGATCTCAAGAGGATTTACCAGATTTTCGATTTGAGCCTTCAAGTCCCCGGAGGGGTCAACAGGATGGACGTTTTACCCGGGAAGTTCAAAGATCATCAATTGCTCTCCAAGGACTTTCGCGGTAATTTAATTTATTTATTGTCAATTTCAATTTAAATGAAATCCTTGGTGTAATTAATTAATGTTTTAGAATGTAAATTAGCAAATTTAATGTATTAATGGATTTTATATTGACTTGTTAAAGACTTTAATAAATTTGTTTTTCTTTCTTACGAAGGAATGGACGAGAAGGTTTTGGTCCACGAGATGGAAAAGCGTTTGGTCGAAACGTCGAACATGGAGGAGTTGAAGGACGTGCTCATGCGACTTCACAATTACAACACTGGGCGATCCTATTCAAAGTTGTTTGCCAATTGGGAAATTCCGATTCCGGTCCAACACGCCACGTTGAAAATCCCCTTTGGTCCTTTTCAAGACTTCATTTACATCATTGTGGTCAAGTCAAAACAATATTTTGTAGCAAAAGTGAGGAATTGTATACATTTTCTAAAAAATCTTTTGCTTTTTAATTAAGTGTGTGATGCTAGGCATTTTTCTTTTTTAGTTGTACTCGGTCGCCAAGCGAACGTTGTTGGTTGCCAAGAAGGAACTTGACGTTCAACTCGAGAGCGCGACGACCACGACCATGAATCCCTACCTGTACAATTTGAGCAAATTGGCCAAAATGCTCGAATGGGAAATTCTCCTCATCGAGATGACGGAGATGTTGGAGGATTTGGACCGACTGAGTCAAAACTCCTCCAACGTCGCTGAGCTCATCATGGGAGGCAAAGACTGCTTGAGATCTCTTCAAAACCAAACGTCAGAGGTGAATCCAAGGTCGGACATTGTGGAAAATGTTCTCATTGGGCTCATCAACTTGGGAGAATTCCTCTATGTCATCAATTTTGAGCAGAATCTCGGACAAAGGTTTGTCACTTTCATTATTCAATTACTTATTTAATTGACAATTTATTTATTTAACTGTTAATTTACTTTTTTTAATAATTGTAATTATTTAATTTAAAATTACCCAGATGGCCTTTTGTTGAATTCCTCGGGCTTCTCGCGCGAGTATGCCAAGATCTTAGCGAGCGTAAAGACGTTTCAGCGAATTACCGCGAGCTTTGGTCGGCCGTGATCCCCGTGTTCTCCAGTGGCAATGCGCCGAAGTCGAAAGGGAACATGAACAAATCCCCGATGTTGTCCAACCGGGCCGAGCTGATGTGGGTGATCGAGCGATCGCGGAGTCACTTGCTCATCTCCATTTCCCTCTCGCTCCTCTCAAGACTCCACAATCACATTCTGGACGACGTGGCCCTTCAAATTCACGCCCAGTATTTACACATTTGGCCAAACATCCTAGACGAGTGAGTTAATGTTAAAATACAATTAGTTAATGTTAGTTTTAACTAGCTTTATATTGTTAACTTTATAGTAAGTTTGTTCATGATTGGATTACTTGTGTTTAGGGTGACGAGCGAAGGAAGCAGTAAAGGGCGAACGACGCCTAAGTTGAACAGCCGCTACATCCGTGATTTCCTCATCCGTCTGCTGGACCAATCGCTGTGTATGAGCAAGACCAGCGAGATCTCATGGCTCATGCACTTGGGTGACGTACATCTCGCGTCGGGGAACCAGGGACTCGCCCTCAAATGTTACATTGAGTATTTGGCCATTTCCACGGACTTCTTCGAAAAGCAAAACTCGCCCGTCTGGAATGACAATCTACTCTTTAGGAGAATGATCAAGTGCTGCGAAATTCTCAAGTGCTTCACACAAGTAAATCAATCCAGAATAATCAGAATTAGCAATATTAAATATTAATTTTTATACCTTAAATAATTAAGTTTTAAATTGCTTTAAGAGAATCAATGAAGCTTTAAAAAAATTATGAGGTTCCAAAAAGTTAATTGGGTTTTTTCCTTTTTTGATTCCAGGCCGTGATTTTGTGTCAGTTCCTGACAGAAGTGGATTATTCCATGGCATTTGGCATGGCCCAAGAAAAAGTGTCCTTTGACTCGTCTGACGCGCTTTATGGATTCATTTGGGATTTGACAATTCTCGAGTTTATCATCAACCTCCACACGAAGAGAAATGAAATTCTCAAAAGGCAACAAGCGGTGAGAAGCAATTTAAAAAAATAAAGTTATTAATTAAATGGACAATTGACTTTCTAATATAATTAAATGATATGTAATTGTTATTTAATTGGATTATGTTTTGTGTTTAGACGAAGATTATGGGTTTGCTGGAACTCAACGCGAACAACAACGAGGAAATTAAGAGAGAAGCCATGTACTTGAGAAAAGCACAATTCATGAGAACTCTCGCACAAATGTACATCTTTGTATAAAACTACTTTTTTTATAATTTTCTATCAATAAAATGCAAAATTACAGTTTGGACTTAATTATTTTAGAATAAATAACTAATCAGCGATTAGTCCTAAGTAATGATTAATTAATTCACTATTTTAAATTTAATTTAACTAGCTTATTTATTATTTTGTCAACGTCCGGCAAGACTAACCTAATTTTCTAACTAAGTACTAAATTCTTTACCAAGATTCCCAATCCAAATTCCCAACCTAATTTCCCTATACTAATTCCCTACATAAATGGTCCGATCCACTTAAGATTATGAATTATATTATTGAAATGATTAGTCATATATGTGAGATAATATTTTCAGGCTAAATACATTGAGAAATTTCAGCATCATCCAGTTTTAAATAATCAACCTCAGTTTGAAATCCCCTTTATTTTATATCATAATATAAGCTATAATGTATACTTTTCTTTCCTGATATTTCTAAATGTAAGAACTTTCCTACCAAAATTCTAATAAATTAATTAATAATAATAATTTCCTCTTACTTGAAGACAGGCGTATTCAAATATAAAGAGTTTCTGATTAAAATAAAATTTTAGTTAAATAAAATAAACAATACAATCAATTATATTATTTGCAATGAAATTTTTATAAATTATAATTTTAAAATTTAATAATTTTACAACAATTTTATATCAAAAAATATTCAAATAAAATTAATTTATATTTATTTGAAAAATGATATCAAAATTAGTACATTTATTTATTATTTTCCTATTTAATTTTTATCGTTATTCTATTTGTTTAACAAACAGCAGTGAATGCATTTTTGAAAATGAGATTTCTTGTAGAGTTAACTGTGGTTGGAAAAATATAAATGAAAAAGAATGTGAAGCCCGAAGTTGTTGTTTTGATTCTAGTTCAAATTCTGATATTAATTGTTTTTATTATAATTCAAGATTTCAAATACAAAAAGAATATCAATACTATCCAAAAATATTCTATAATTCTCATTCTAAAGATTGCGAGTATGAAGAATGCTGCCTCGATAAAATATATACGAGTAGTCAAAATTGTTATTGCTCTATTTCTAAAAAACCAGATGTATCAAAGTCGATTATTTTTCTCAGAAGTAAAGACAGTAATTGCAATTTTGAACTCCCATTAGAACGAAAAGAGTGTGGTTGGCCTGATATTTCTCTAGAACAGTGTGAAAATCGTGGTTGTTGCTTTGATGAAAATTTTCCAAAATTGACACATTGTTTTCACAAATATAATTATGTCTCATTATATTTAAAATCCATAAAAATCAGGCCTTTCACACCTTCACACCTTTATGACCGTTACGGTTTTGTAATTAATTCAACGATAAATTATGTGTTATCAAAAGTTAAAATTTATGTTATCAGCGATAATATATATAAAAATAATTTAAATGCCATTCGAAAAATTAAAACTTTACTATATGGCAGAAGTTTATCATCATCAGAAGAAGAAGATTTATCATCATCAGAAGAAGAAGATTTATCAGCAGAAGGAGATTTAACAAATCAACATGATATAATTAAAAAAATCTTGGAAATCCATGATTATCCATTAATATGCGCTTTAAGACATTTTAATAAAAGATTGGCAAAAGATTTAATTATAAAAAATATTGGAATTAACGAAGCAGATGAATTTCAATTAACTCCTTTACACTACGCTGCGTTTTATGGTTACAAGAAGATTTTAAATTTATTGTTGGAAAAGAATGTAACAATGAATGCTTTTGATTATAGAAATATGACTCCTTTACATTTTGCAACTTTAATGAGTCATTCACAAATTGTTGAGATACTATTCAATAAAGGAGCAGAAATTAATATACAAAATGATTTTAATTGGACTCCTTTGAGGTTTGCGGTTTTGAATGGAAATTTAGAAACAATAAAACTTTTATATAATAAAACTGACAAAACTACAGATAAAAATTCCTGGTCACTTTTACATGAAGCTTCTTTTAACGGACACAAAGAAACAGTTGAATTTTTATTAAATGCTGGTTTTAATATTAATGAGGAAACAGAAAATAAAATGACGCCATTATTATTAGCAACAATTAATAATCAAGAGAAAGTCGTTTTGTCATTGTTGAAAAATGGCGCAAATGTTTCAGAATTGAATTACAGAAATGACAATCTTTTAAATTTGGCTCTAACTATTGGCAACGAGGAAATAATTAAATTATTAATAAACAAGGGAATAAGTATGAATAAAAGAATTAAAACAATAAATGGAAGTTATATTTTGCCGATAGAAATTGCTTTAATGAATGATCATTTGCAAATTATAAAATTAATTGTTGAAAATGGATTTGATCTAAATTCAACATTTAATACTAATGAAAATTGTAATATAAATGAAATTTTTATTCAAGATGATGAAAAAGAGGTGGAAAGATGTTTAAAAAAATGGACGATTTTAATGATGGCTGTAAAATTAAATCAAATAGAAATGACAAAGTATTTCTTATTAAAACAAGCAAATGTGAACTTCATTGATAATGAAATTACTCCTCTATATATAGCTATTAAAAATGAATTCTTAGAAATGTGTTCATTATTATTAGAATACAATGCAGATCCTAATGTCGTCTTTTCTTCTGGAGAAAATTTGTTGAATGTTGCAATTTATAAGCATAATATAGAAATAATTTCTTTATTGATAAATTATGGTGCAAAAATAAATTTAGTATCTCAATATCATATGCCATTACTATTGGCTACAAAATTAAAAAAATTAAATATTGTCAATCTTTTGATCAGTGAAGGTGCTGATGTGAATGTGAGCAATTCTGATAATACTAATGTACTTCATGTTAGTAGCATTTCTAATAATTATGAGATGGTAAAATTATTTATTGAAATGGGTGTTAACTTAAATTTACAAAATGATGAAGGAAAAACACCTTTACATTATGCAATAGAAAATTTTGATATTGTCAAATTACTTTTAAATTCCGGAGCAAAAGTCAACGTTTTAGACACAGATAAAAAGTCACCATTAAGTGAATCAGTATCTAATAAATTCAATGATAATTCTGACATTGTTGAATTTTTAATTGAAAATGGGGCTGAGGTGAATGTCGTTGATATTAACGAGGAAAGTCCTTTATTCAAAGCTACATTCAATGGTCTTAAGAAAACAGTCGAGATATTATTAAAGAATCACGCTGATTATAATTATAGACATAGTAAATCTGGAATGACACCATTACTTGCTGCAATAAAAAACAGCCATACTGACATTGCTTATATTTTACTTGAATATGGAGCAAATGTTTATGATGTAAATAGTGACAATGACTCAGCACTTCATTTTCCAAATACGCACGTGATATCCAATTTCGAAATTTTTGAACTGATAATTCCTTATTTTAATGATACAAATCAATACAATAAAAAAGGATGGACTCCTTT